>PVIJ01004992.1:70773-109877 GCA_004024925.1 Scalopus aquaticus | reverse complement strand
TCTCTGGTGAACCCTCTCGCCGTCCCACGCCTCTGACCTGTACCCCAGCTTATATGTATAAATAAAAAATAAATCTTTAAAAAAAAAAAAAAGAAAATTCTCTCTTGTCTTCCCTCTCAATGCACACTATTCTGTTAAAAATCTTTCACACTAGGGCCTCCCCGGTGGTGCAGCGGTTAAGCGCTGCGCTGTGGAGCTGTCGGCAGCGGCGACGTGAGTTCGACGCCCGGCCAGGGAGAATCCCACATGGTACGGCAGACCTCTCCTGCCTCGCCCGCTGCTCCCCTCAGCAGTGTATTTCTGATCTGCCTGTTCTGCTCCCCGCTCTGTCTCTGGTGAACCCTCTCGCCACCCCACACCTCTGGCCTGTACCCCAGCTTGTATGTATAAATAAAATAAATAAATAAATCTAAAAAAAAAAAGAATTTCATGTTATTATATAAAAAAAAAAATCTTTCACACTAAGAGTCTGCTATTTTTGTCTTTATGTGACAAGCTGCAGGATCCTGTTTAAAATTGCTGGGCCTCCCTGATGGTGCAACAGGTTAAGCTGCAGCACTATGAAGCTAGCCAGAGCCGCTGCAATACAAGGGAGCTTCCCACATAGCGCACCAGACCTCTCCTGTCTCACCTGCTGCTCCCCTCAGCAGTCTATTTCAGTCAGTCTGCCTGTTCTGCTCCCCACTCTGTTTCTGGTGAATCCTCTCACTCCCACACCTCTGGTTTACACCAACCTTGTATGGGTGTAGATCTTTATAAATCTTTAAAAATCTTTAAAAAATAAATAAATATTAAATAAATAAATAAATCTTTAAAAATAAAAGATCGGGGTCCCTGGTTACCCCTCAGTCATATGCTAACATGACTGCAAAACTGCTGTTAGTCACCAGATTATACTGTCAGATTGTAAAACATTTCTTGTCTCCTTCTGGGGATTCCTAACAAATTTTATTCTAGAGTTCAAATCTTGGTCTAACCATGTGACTAGTGCCAAATGAGGGTAATTGTTGTTGGTAAAAATTATGGATAGTAAAATCAGTGAGACAGTTTGATATCAAAGTATATGCATATTTTCAAAATATCTCCACATGATACTTAACTATAAAGAGAATAAAGGTAACTTTACGTGGAGATACTAGGGACATGCGGCCATAACCAAGAAATCAAAGTCAACATCATTAACAAAGAGACGTCACATCACATGACTCCTGAAATGATGCACTTGAAGGCCACAGTGTCACTTCTGTACTGTTCTTGCCAAAAATGCATAATCTGAATTGACACATTATGATTATGACACATTTGACATGCAGGCCATAAGACACAGTCAGCTTGAAGGACATTCTACAAAATAACTGACGAATACTCTCCAAATTTGTCAATGTCATAATGATACCGGGCAGAATAGCCCCACGTTGGGCACCAAAACTGATACAGGGAAAATGAGAAGCTTTAAAATTTGGCCAAAGGCAGTGCCCAAATTGCTTACCGGTTACTATCTTGGTTCTGCACCCACACGCACAATCGCAAGACTACACAGACTTAGGAAACAATAACAATGGGATTTATTTAATAAACAGGGAAAAGCAAAGAATTACTGAAGTCAACATATGGCCGTTTACCTTACTTAAAGCAATTGCCAGTCCTTTAATTTCCAGAAAAGTAACAAAGGTGGCGTCTTCCTGCCACTGTTGATGCGGAACTCCTCTTCCAAACAATAGACCACATTTCCATAATGGCGTCTTTCTGCTTCTGCAGACGCACAACAACCAGAGAGTAGGCCAGGTTCCAACTCACGAGGATGACACAAAATACAACTGGAGATGCTCTGGAAACTGCTGTGGTGCCCCAGCACAGCACCAGGCCAACAACACTGCGAACAGCAACTACAGTGGCCAAATGGCCCAACAGACTGCACTCGAGCATTTTCGGAAGGCACCTGCTTCGGGCCTCTGCCTTCTTCCTTTGGCTGCAGTAAAGACAAAACTGGGAGCAGTTTCCATAGCTCGGCTACTTGCAAAGCCTCCAAAGTCACTGGTCCCAAAGTCACCAAAGATTCCAAAAATGCTCAATCCAAAATTCTATGTCCTGGCAGCTCAAAAACTTCTGGCATCTGATTTCCAAACTCTCAATCTTGGCAACTACATTTCCGGCCGCTTCTTTTCCTACATCATGGTGACTGCTTCCTCTACTCCTTCAGCATGGCAACTGCTTCTTCTTTTCCTACATCATGGTGACTGAATTCCCCTTCTTCTTCAGTCCCTTTTATATCTCACCAGACTCTCCACCCCCCAAACTGCAAACTTAGCATTTTCCCTGGGGCTATTCATTCTCATCAACAAAACCCCCCCAGAGGGCACCACCTTTACCGGACTTTGGACTCAGCCTGGTTACAGTAAAAGAGAAAAAAAATTGAGATACTGTCTTAGATTGAAGACTAAGAAAATATGACAAGTAAATGCAATATGTCATCCTGGATTGGATCCAGGAACAAAAACAAAAAATAGACACGTTAGCGTGACAGTGAAATTGGAGTAAGACCTGTATATTAGCAAATAGTATACCATCAAAGTTAATTTCCTGACTTTTCATAATGATACTGTCATTGTGAACCTTGGAAAGCTGAGTAAAGGATATATGAGAACCCATTTTTGGGTTTTGGTGATGAGTTTTTATCTTTATATCTTTTTAAGTTTAAAATTATTTTTAAATGATAAGTTAAAAAAGTCCTTATCTCCCCAGTTTACTAGTTAACGTTGTTTACTTATCAAAATTTTATCTGCACTGAAAGAGGACGTACTAAGGGAAGTACTAACTTCCTTGTCTACTCTGCGTTCTGTGTCCTCGCTCCCTCATAGACTGCCCCGTTCCTTGGACCAGATGGCGCCCTGCTCAATAGTGCCAGATCCAAGGGAGAGCTATGTACAACCTAGAAAGCTTACACTGGTATTTTCATTATGACAATTTTCTGGCAAATGAAAGAAAAACGTTTTGTGAAAACAAAACCAATGTACCATGACATTTTGCCATCGGAAGTATCTTGAGAAAGGCTTTTTTTTAAAATTCACACAAATTACATATCCCAGCTGTCGCACTGTATTCCATCCCCTCCAAAGCTACCACCAAGGTACAACTTCTACTCTAGACTAGATCTAGTCCCAGGCCATTCCTGGGAGGAGGGGTAACTCCTTCCTTCATACCTCTTTCAGCAACAGAATGGAAACCTTATTTTAGATATTTAAATGTCCTAGGAGCTACGCTTCAGCTTGGTTGTAGGAAAATTATATTAATCAGACAATGTATAATGAGGAATTATAGCAGGAGCAGTTGTTAGATTAAAAAGACAGGTGATTCTCAAAATTTCCCCCAAAGATTCCTGAACAGCAGAGGAGATTAACATCAGGTAGAATACTTTGAGTTTCCAGTACCAGAAAACCCATATCAAAGTAGCTTAAACAATGAACAAGTCTATTAACAAGCAAGAGCTCAGAAGCACTCTGGACATAATGCCATAAAGGCTGCACTCCATGTCTTTGATATTCTCTTGGTTCAGCCTTCCTCTGTGTATCAGGCTAGTCTCCATATAAGTGAAGACACATGTTTCTTTGTTCATGTTCTGCAGGATTAAAAGAAAACTTTCACCCAACCCCAACCACACTATGGAATCCATTCCCTTCAATCTCATTGGTCACTTGCTCACTCCTCTACCAATAACCCTCTCCAAGGGAAAGCTGTACCCTGAATGACTGATGTCTGAGTTCCTGAACCATTAAATAACAAGGTAGTGAGATTACCATGAGTGGTTTAGATAAGCAAAACATACTCATAGCATTATTTATTATAGCTAGGACTTGGAAGCAGCCTAAATGGCTGATTAGATCAAGACGATGTGGCACAGCCACACTATGGAGTATAATATGGTCCTAATGTTACAGGGCAGGGAGAGGGGCACCCCAGAACCCCCGAACATACCCGTTCTAAATAGGTTCTGCCATCCGCCGCATCAACACAAAACATTTAAGACCTTTAGTGAAAAGAAACTTTAATACAATTAGAAAAGACAGAGAATACAGTTTTAAATAAAGCACCCATTGTTACCCATCACCCTGTGGGTAAAAGTCCACCCAAATGGGGTTGGCACAAAGCAGGGCCTGAAAGCCTGCCACAAGTATGAAACACCTTTCAGCAGTGACCGATAGAAAAGGGTCAGTCACATCCAGACAATTCTAGGAGAACAAGAACAAAATCAAAATCAAGATCAGCATTGCCATTGTTAACCTCCCCACATCTGTGTCTCTCACCCACATCTGTTTCAATCAGTCCAGGCCAGTGCAGCTTCTTTACATGTCTCTCTGCTCCTTGGGCCTCTTCTGGCTCTCCACCCCGCCTCCTTACTTCCTTCTTTCTCTCTCTTACCCCAGCTTCTTATCTCACCTGCTCAGCTCCACCCTTCCTTGGGTGGGATAGGTAACCTGGGACACTCCCCTTTCCTGAGGACCACCCTGTTACAATAAGAAAAGATGAAATGCATCCATTTTCAACAAAATGTAGATATTTTGAGAGAATTATGTGCAGCAAAGTAAGTCAGAATGATAAAGACAAACACTGGATATTTACATAGTCAATATTTCAGTAACATAAAACACTTTCAAAAACCATCAATAAGTATCCTGAGGGCTCTGAGGTTAAGAGAGAGGGAGGAGGGAAAGGGAGAAGATACAAGGGAGGGTGGGGGAATGGTGGTTGGGCAGAGAAATACACACACACACACACACACACACATCTTAAAGATAAAAAAGAATTTGCTCACATCTTCAGTCATAAGGGAAGAAAATCCATAAGCATTCCCTGTTTGTGTCTATAAAAAATTCTGTAAGTACATCTGTGTGTAAAAAGTCATTTTATTTTACCTCTCCCTTACATAATGCATATAAAATGATTTGAGGTGTCTTGGTTTTTTCCATTTAAATATTCTTTAATAGTGTTCTCATTCTATTTTTGGCAAGCACTGGTTTACATAAGCATAAACCATGTGAAAATTTCAAGATTAATTCAGATTCTGTCCTTGGGACACACTGTGTTTATCTCATTTAAGTGGATGGGCTGTTCTTCTGTAGGTGAAAATTCTGGACTTGGACTGTAAACTCTGTTAAGACTCAAGTCCCTGGATCTCATCCAGTTGTGGCCTCTATCAGGGGTCCAGGGGAGCTCTCAGCTGGAATCTGCATTTGTCCTTCCCCCCTTCCCAGGGACACCTGCCCCACAACATTTGGAGTTTGATCTAGCTGTGTGTTCTGTTTAGGCAGCACACATAGCGGAAAGAGTTGTGAATCCTAGCTCAGCCGCTTACTACCGTGGATCTTTGGATCTATGGTTATTTAATTTGGATCAAGTGGTTCTTTCTTTTTTCATGGCAGAAAAAATTATTAAGAAGTTTCCATATTCTCCATATCTTGTGTTCACCACTCCCTTTCTACAAAGGAGACTCTTGCCTCAGAATTTTCTTGCCTTGAAGTGTTTTGCACAAGGACAGCACGTTTCCGTTCCACTGAGCATCTTTTATTTTGTAAAAGTTTACTCTGCCAGATTCTGCTAGGTGTTTCTAGGAGAGTAGAAAGGGAGACTTTTTGAGGGCAACAAGAAGGAAGAGAGAACAATCCGCCTGTCACGAAAGCAGGGGCTCTAGGGTGAGAAGATTCCTGAGAGCTGGGAATCCTGGGTATGCTGGCCAGAGGAGGGAGCCAGAACTCAGAGAGCATGGCCGTGTGATGAGGTGGACCTTGAGATACCGAATCACAGGGAAAAGGGCCTCAGCCTCCCAAAGACCCTTGTTATGCAGAGGAAGCTTTTCTGTTGCAGAAAATCTAGCGGATACTTGTACAGATAGAAGAGATGAAAGGACAGACGGCCTCCAAGCTTCAGCACCAGGCAAGACCAAGGCCCCTGGGCCAAGTCCTGTGACAGAGGTCCCCTATGATTGAGATACCATTTCCTGCCAGTCAAGTGGAATCACAGAGGAGTTGTCTTTAATTAGATTTCAGAAAATAAAATAACTGGACATTTCTTATGCATTTAAATTTGTGCACATTCCTGCTATGTCTGTCTGTCCCTTGAATTCTTCACCATATTCCGGAGATCAAAACACATGATTCTGAGGGTAACTTGAGGATTAAGCAAGGTTAATATGAGTGCTTGGAAAAGTGCTTGGGCATGTATATTAGATGCTCAGTTGCTGCTAATTCTCTTTAAGTTATTTATTTATTTATTTATTTTACTTCTTTCTCTCTGAGACGGGATTGTCAGAATGAATAGCAGAGCTGTTATCAGGACTTGGATTAGAGAAGTCCAACGGGCAATGCTTTCAATAGTATTGATGATGATAGCTACCATTTACTAAGTATCTATTATGGGCCAGACACTCTTGGACTATAATCAGTTCAATACTTTTGAAAGGCTCTAAGGTTCTAAGACCCCTTGTGTTTGCGGGATGGGGAGGAGGGGTAAAATCTCAGGGGTTGCAAAGGGGAGAGACCAACAGGCCAACAACCTCACATTCAGGGCTGCTGCCTCTGTTTCAACTAGGTTAGTTGTGCTTTTACATGTTTAATATATTGATGCTTCACATAAGATTTTGTTTTAAAATTAGCATATCTGTTAAGAATATTTGAAAACTTCTGCAGAGTATTGGAGCAAGATGGCAGTAGAAACAGACACATGTTCATACAGCCTATTTTGATTCAAACCTTAAAGCTAACCTAAAGTAAATATGTATGTATATAAGATTTATTTACTTACACCTATGTGCATATATATGTGTGTATGTGTGTGTGTGTGTGTGTGTGTGTGTGTGTGTTTATATAGCTAAGCTAGCTATTTACATATAAGTAGGCGTGATACGGACTAGGGAATGGGAGGAGATTGGGTAAGACACCATGTATGGTATAGCAGGAAATCTGCACATGCATATTGTGTATGGTCTGTCTGCTCTGAATTAATTTTCCAGCCCAAGGACAGTCTGGAGGTGTGCAAGGATCCAGGCTGTTGAAGAGCAGCCTCAGCACAGTGCGATGACCCTGAGGTCAGGGATCCAAGAGGGCGATCAGCAGCTCCGGGGACTGGACATCACAAACTCCTGGCAGCAGTGAAGGCCCACTCACTGCTGAACTCTCTTTGTTCAACTCACTATGAAAAGGCAACTGGAAATGAAATGTAAAGGGAGTTTCTTTAGGGTGCTAACACCCCCCTTCTAGGTTGCTGGATGTCTGATTAAAGTGCACCTTGAAGATTCACTCCTGTCTCTACTTTATTGGCATTCAGTGGTGACAGGTGGCCAAAACTCCAGCTTTCCAGTTACACTAATATTTCTCAAAACAAAAACAGATCATTTAACAAAGAAATAGGAATGATCTTTAGGTTTTTCTTTGGGAGACAAATTTAGATTTGCCAAGATTTGGAAAGTTAACATCTATAAACATTTAGAAAAAACAACTAAATAGGCTCATAGCTTGCTCAAAACCATAGTTAATAGAGAAAACAGGGCCTCCCTGGTAGCGAAGCAGTTAAGCGCTGCGCTGTGGCACTGTGGAGCCGTCGGCAGCTGCAACGTGAGTTAGACGCCCAAACTGGGGAGATTCCCACGTGGTGTGGCGGACCTCTCCTGCCTTGCCCGCTGCTCCCCTCAGCAGTGTATTTCTGTCTGTTTGCCTGTCCTACTCCCCACTCTGTCTCTGGTGAGCCCTCTTGCCACCCCATGCCTCTGGCCTGTGCCCCAGCTTGTATGCATAAATAAATATTTTTTAAAAATTTAATTATTAAGACTGATAAGGTTATTAGTCTTAAAATTTTTTTGTTAAATAGAGAAAGCAAAAGTGTTATTTAAAACTCAAGTGCCTCCCTAGTGGCACAACGGGTAAAGTCTCAGCACTATGAAGCTATCTGCAGCCACTGCAGCATGAGTTCGATCCCTGGCCAGGGAGATTCCCACGTGGTGTGGAGGACCTCTCCTGCCTCCCCCGCTGCTCCCCTTAGCAGTGTATTTCAGTAGATCTGCCTGTTCTGCTCCCTACTCTGTCTCTGGTGAATCCTCTCACCACCCCACACCTCTGGCCTACACCCCAGTTCTTGTATGCATAAATACATATTTCTTTAAAAAATAATAAATGAAAATAAAACTCAAGTTGACCATGGTTACACTCAAAGGTAACACACCCATGAGGAAATCAATATTTATTCTGACTATGGTCTCTAGTTTTGATTTGCATTTCCTTGATTATAGGTGATGTTGAACATTTTTTCATGTACCTGTTGGCCATTTGCTTTTCTTCTTTGGAGAAGTGCCTAGAGAATGAAAACAGAAAGACTAAAGGTTCTCAAGATTCTGCTTGCTCTCATTATAGCTCCTGTTATAGGAAAAGCCCTGGAATGGTATTGTCTTCCAACATATTAGTGAGTGTTTTGATTGCAAAGGTAAAACCTCAATTAATGGAGAGAGAGACAGCGCTCATTTTGCATAACAACTTGAGAAGGATGAGGATAGAGAAGGATAAGTTGAGCTAGACCTAGGCATCAGGGTTAAAAATTTGAACTTATGACTGAAAAGTTTGCATTTTTTTAATTGAGATAATTGGGTTGCCCCCATAAGGTATGATCACTGCAGTGCACCCACCACCAACTCACCCATATTCCACCACCATAGACCATTGCCCTTTATATTTTTTAAAAACTGTATTTTGCTGACTACAGAACTAAAGAGGGGGAGAGGAGTAAGAAGAAAGTCTCCAAGTATTCATTGTTTTTCCTGTTTCTTGTTATACTTGATTCTAACTTTATGGAATTATGGTCAAGGAGACCATTTGGTATAATTTCCATTTTTGTAGTTTTATTGATGATTAACATGTGTCCCGATATATGGGCTATTCTTGAAAGTGTTCATGTGTGGGGATTATGCTGAGTGAAATAAGTCAGAAAGAAAAAGAAAACTATCAGATGGTTTCACTTATATGTGGAATCTAGAGAAACCTCATAAAGTGTCAGAAAAAAGACTAAACTTGCAAGCTGACCATAAATCTGAGGCCTACAGCAGGGGAGGGAGAGGGAAAAGAGTCAAAAAAAGGGTAAGAAAGAGCACAAGGGACTATGGTGATGGATCTTGGGACTGTAAACTTAGGAGAACCAGAAAATAAAAATTTTTTAAATATATATTTTTTATTGTTATTTATATCTTTTACATTTTGTATTCCCCTTGGGTAGCCCACCACCAATTCACCTGTGATCCATCTCCGTGGTCCCTTGTGTCCTTTTCTACTCCATTTTGTGCCCTTACTCTCCTCTCCCCCCCAACCCTCTGAGAGTCTCTCTCCTATTTGGTTTCCTTATAGTCCTGTTATAAGTGAAACCATTCAATATTTTTCTCTTTCTTTCTGGCTTATTTCACTGAATATGAGCCCCTCTAATTCCATACATGTCGCTGCAAATTGCATGTGTTTATCTTCTTTGAATGCTGAATAGTATTCCATTGTGTATATGTACCACATCTTCTTGATCCAATCATCTATTTTTGGACATCTGGGTTGCTTCCATACCTTTGCTATTGTGAACAGTGCCGCCGTGAACATACAGGTGCATGTATCCTTTTGAATTAGTGTTTTTGTGTCCTTTGGGTAGATTCCCAAAAGTAGTATTGCTGGGTTGTATGGAAGTTCCATTTTTAGCAGTTTGAGGAACCGCCATACAGCTTTCCATAGTGTTTGGACCAGTTTGCATTCTCACCAGCAGTGTAGAAGAGTTCTTTTTCCTCCACATCCTTTCCAGCATTTGTTGTTGCCTGTATTTTTAATGTGTGTCATCCTCGCAGGTGTGAGGTAGTATCTCATTGTGGTTTTGATTTGCATTTCCTTGATTATAGGTGATGTTGAACATTTTTTCATGTACCTGTTGGCCATTTGCTTTTCTTCTTTGGAGAAGTGTCTTTTCAGCTCTTCTGCCCATTTTTTGACTGTATTATTGGCTTTGTTTTTGTTGAGTTGTGTGAGTTCCTTGTAAATTTTTGTTATCAGTCCTTTATTGGTTGTATTGTATGTGAAGATCTTTTCCCTGTTGGTGGGGTGTCTGTTAGTTTTGGTTAATGTCTCTTTTGCTGTACAGAAGCTTTTTATTTTGATGTAATCCCAGCTGTTTATCTTGTCCTCACTTCCTTCGCTTTGGGGGATGTGCCTTTAAAGATTTTGCTGAGATGTATGTCGTGTAGAGTTTTGCCTATATTTTCTTCTATAAGTTTTATGGTTTCAGGTCTTACGTCCAGGTCTTTTATACATTTGGAGTTGGCTTTTGTGCAGGGCGTGAGGGAGTAGTCTAGTTTCATTTTTTTGCATGTAGCTGTCCAGTTTGCCCAGCACCATTTATTGAATAGACTGTTCCTATTCCACTGCATTTTCTTTGCTCCTTTGTCAAAAATTAGTTGTTTATAGATATGTGGCTTTAATTCTGGGTATTCTATCGGGTTCCATTGGTCTTTGTGTCTATTTTTGTTCCAGTACCATGCTGCTTTAATTATTAAGGCTTTGTAGTATAGTTTGAAATCAGGGAGTGAAATTCCTCCATTTTCTGTCTTTTTAGTCAGGAGGGTTTTTGCTATGCGAGGTTTTTTTGTGAGAACCAGAAAATAAATTTAATTATAAAAAAGAAAGAGAAAGTGTTCCATACACACTTGGAAAAAAAATGTGTATGCATCAGTTTTTGGATGAAGTGCTCTGCAGATGTCAGTTAAAACTTTTTGGTCTAGCTCCTCACTTATAGCTATAATTTCCTTATTCATTCTTTGTCTTCTTGATTTGCCTGTAGTTGTTTAGTGGGTTCTTAAGGTCCCCTAGTATCATTGTGTTGTTATCAATATGTCTCTTTAGTTCTGTTATTAATTTTCTTATGCATTTCAGTGCCTCATCATTTGGACCGTACATATTTGTTATTTCTTTTTGTTTTATTAGGCCCTTAATCAGAATATATGTGCGTCTTGACATCTTACTACCTTTTTTTCATTGGAAGTCTAACATTATCTGTATAAGTATAGCTGTTCCTAAGTTTTGGTATTTGTATTTTTTTAGTTTTCATTTGCTTATAGGACTGTCTTCCAATCTTGTACTCTTAACACTTTGTGGTCTGCTCATGTATTAGTATGTGTTTTAGTCACCAGTATCAGGTGGCCGCTCATGTAGTAATACGTGTTCATCTAGTCTCCGGTTTTTCACGCCTTGGTGAATTTATTTGGAACTATTAGGAGCTATTTATTTGATTGTACTTAGTCTAGAAGCTTTACACATTGTTTTGGTGAATGTGAAAGGTGTTTTATGAGAGATATTACAGTTTTTTTAATATCCAGTAGTTCAGGAGTTGTGTGTGTTTTATTGAATGCTTTTATTTTATGCAGTGGCACAGAAAATGGCCGGCCCCAAGGGCCGGTAAATTTAAAGGGCACCGGCACACAAAATGTTAAGCCTGTGCTTATTTTTGTTGGTAAGATGAGTTTCTTGTGAATAGTAGAAGGTTGGACTTTGTTTCAAAATCCCAGTCAGGGGCCTCCCTGGTGGCTCAATGAGTTAAGCACAGCACTGTGAAGCTATCCAGAGCCACTGCAGCAAGAGTTCGATACCTGGCCAGGAAGCTTCCCACATGGCACAGCAGACCTCTCCTGCCTTGCATGGTGCTCCTCTCAGCAGTGTACTTCAGTTGATCTGTCTGTTCTGCTCCCCACTCTGTCTCTGGTGAATCCTCTCACCACCTCACACCTCTGGCCTACACCCCAGCTTATATGCATAAATAAATAAATCTTTAAAACAAATAAATAAAATAAAATCCCATTCAGTCACTCTATACCTTTTGACTAATGAATTCAAACCATTCATGTATTAGGTGATAAATGCTCATTGCTATTTTGTTATTTTTTGGTTTGGGTGTAGTTGTGGTTTTTGTTTTTTCTTGTCTTTTTTCTTTTCATTTTTTGAAGCCTTCCTATCATATTTTGTTTAGGGTCCATTTCCATTGTCTTATGTATCATACTTTAATTTTTTTGTTTGATGGTTCTGCAAGGTTAGTATATGATGGACCATTTGTGTGACCAGTAGGATGGCCTAGTCTCCAATTTGTTCTAACATGCCACACTATTTCTCTCCTCCTCCTCTGTGTTAAGTAATTTGATGTCCTTTACCTCTATACTTGTTGTTCTCTTGCTTTATAATAACCCCTTGAAGACTTCTTTCTCATGTCAGTTCATTTTGATAAATGCTTTCAGTTTTTGCTTTCCAGGGAAATTCCTTACTCTTCTTTTTTTTAAAAAAAAAGATTTATTTATTTATTTATGCATACAAACTGGGGTACAGGCCAGAGGCATGGGGGCAAAAGGGTTCACCAGGGATAGAGTGGGGAGCAGAACAGGCAGAGCAACAGAAATACACTTCTGAGGGGAGCAGCATGGGGGAGCAGCAGGCGAGGCAGGAGAGGTCCACCGCGCTATGTGGGTATCTCCCTGGCCAGGTGTCAAACTCGCATCGCCACTGCCAACAGCACCACAGTGCACTGCTTAACTGCTGTGCCACCAGGTAGGCCCTACTCTTCTTTCTGTCTTGAATGTTACCTTGCAGAGTAAGTGATTCAAAGCTGGAAATTTTTTCTTTTTTTTTTTTTTTAAATACGTTAGACATCTCCTGTCAATCCCTCTTTGTTTACACTGTTTCTACAGAAAAGTCCTCTGAGAGTCTAATTCATGTTTCCTTATAGGTTATCCTTTTTTTCTCTTGCTATTTTTAATATTCTATTCTTGTTATTGGCTCTCAACAGCTTTATTATAGTGTCTCTTGGTGTGTGTCTGGCTGGTATTATTTTGTCTGCAATTCCTTGGGCCTCTTGAATCATGGTATCTGTTCTGCAGCCATCCCAGACTGGGTAGGTTCATCATCAGTTCAAGCAGACTCTTTATTTGATGTTGTCATGCCGTCCTTCCCTGTACTCTGCTGCTCGCTGCTGCTGCTGCCTCAAGCTCAAATCCCTCGCTTCTGGGACACCGCCCTTATATAGTGTCTCTCCAGGCACCACGAGACACACATGAAAGACTGCAGGCGTCCATCATCAAATCTAATGGCAGTAGGGCAGAAAACCTGATGCCTCCTTCATTTACCCTACAGTATCTGATATGGTTTTAAATAAAATGTGTATGTCTTTCCCTTACTGTTCTTTCTAGGGCCACATGACATAGCTGCTATTTCTCTTTAGGTTATTCCAAAGGGCTCTTACCTATTTTCAGGTTTTGATTCTTTTTTCTGTGTGTTTTTCTATTTATGTGTTTTCTGACATTGTGCTTTCAAGCTCATCAATTCTCTCCATGGCTTGTGTTCAAGCCCTCCAGTGTATTTTTTTAATTTGACTGTAGTGTTTTTTTAGCTCCACTACTTCTAACGGTTACTACCTAATATTCTCGGTCTTTATTCTGTTGCTGTATATCCTCCTGTTGTTTTGAATTCCACAAGTGTTGTCATATGTGTTTGTAGGGGCAGGAAGACTCAGGAAGGACAGGTTGTTTATGGACCTGTACAGACAGGTCTAAAGGGAAGGAGGAGTTCTGGAGCCCTCGGTAGGTTTTAGACTTTTAATGGTCTCTTATTTAGAGAGGCAACCAGGTACAGGACAGGCAATGGGGCCGGGGGGCCAGGGTACGGGGGCAGAAGGCCGGCATGCCTCCCAGCCCCCTCCGAATCTTCACTCTCTCAGGCTCTCTGGTGGCAGCTCATGGTCTCTGCTGCATCCGAATGGTCCTCTGCTCCACGATCCACACTCTGCTGCTTCTGCTGCTCCTTCTTCTGCTTATAAGCCCAGTCTCTGGCTCAGGTGTGCCCATTCATGCAGGCCCACACCCCATTCCAGGTGCCCACCATTAGACCTGCATGTAGGCCTCAGAGGTTCATCACTGGGGGTAGGGAGGAAAAACCTGACAACTTTCTCACTTACCTTACATTGTTGCCTTGAACTTCTCTTCAGTTGGAACTCCTTGGGCCTCTTGAATCATGACATTTGCTCCAGCATTTGTGGTATGTACATCTGTCTCTGTATTTTCAGCTTATGGGTTGTAAAAGGGATAGACTGTTGCCTTTGCTTCTATTGAAGAAACCAGAGAACTGGTACGCACAATAGGTAACTGGTAACCAAGGACTATGGCTGCAGGACACCAACAGATCACCTCCAGAAGCATGAGGGCTTCAAGCTTCCTCCTGTGCTGTGGGTGCCAGAATTGTGTGGTGGGGTTCAAAGCCATCCCCTCCTCTGGGTAGCTCTTCCATCAAAGTGTTCATTCTCCTGTTAGCTTCCAGCTCTAGGCTAATTTCGAACACTTGATGCAGAACCGGGCATGGATTGTAGTTGATATGGGGTCACATTCCAGAAGCTGTTCTCTTTTCCAGCACAGAGCCTTTTTCTGTCGTGTTTGTGCTTGCTGTAACTAGGTGCTTAAGCTGTAGTTGATGCAAATATTTCTTTACCTTGACTTTGACCCAGAGGGTGAAGGGTGCCAGGGTTGGGGGAAATAGTGTGTGGGAGATGTTTTGAATATCCAGTCCCAGGTGCTGAGTAATAGTAACTATTACTATGAAAAGACACAGATGATCCTACCTGTTTATCCCCTCCCCCCCCACCAGAAATTCAGGCTCCAGCTGTTCTACATTGAGAGCCTTCTGCTCAGGTAATCTTTACCTGCTCCCCCAGTTCTCCAAAGTGTTGGCAGAATTCCGTCAGAGAAGCAGGCATCACTCAAAGAGGAGGAGGGGAGGTCTTTATGCCGGAGAGCTCAGAGGAGATCTTTCTCCCAAGTCTGGGCTCTGAGCAACTGGGTAACAGACTATTTATTCCCTAAAGCAAGGAGTACAGTCAGCTGGGATGCATGAATCAGGCATGTGACCTTGAGAGTGTTTATCAGATGAAACTTTCAATCTACATCCTTTCAGTTTAATCAGCAGATCAGCATGACATTTTCCATTTCAAAAGTACACCCTCTGTCCTGGGAACCAACTTGCACACACCCTATCACAGTGCTGGTTCTCAGGAGCCCCTCCTGTTGGTGTGTGCCCCTGTGTCTGCAACTGCAGACACTCAGTAGTACAACTGTAGTAATACAACTGTAATACAATTTACTTAAATTTATGAACACAATTTACTTAAAGTTCCCCCTGCCCCTTTGGCTGTGTATGCTGTGGTCATTCATTTTTCTTTCAGGGGAGTCTGACTTCATTCTGCTGCATCTAGATTCCTCCATTCACTTCATTGTCAAAAAGACCTTGTCCCACATTTTTATTGTTTTTTTAAAAAAATTTATTTATTTATGCATACAAGCTGGGGTATAGGCCAGAGGTGTGGGGTGGTAAGAGGATTCACCAGAGACAGAATGGGGAGCAGAACAGGCAGAGCTACTGAAGTACACTGCTGAGGGGAGCAGCAGGTAAAACAGGAGAGGTCTGCTGCGCCATGTGGGAATCTCCCTGGCCGGGGATCGAACTCATGCTGCAGTGGCTCTGGATAGCTTCATAGTGCTGTGCTTAACCCATTGCGCCACCAGGGAGGCCCCACATTTTTATTGTTAAGAATATATTGGATGGGCCTCCCCAGTGGCGCAGTGGTTAAGCGCTGCGCTGTGGAGCTGTCGGCAGCGGCGACGACGCGAGTTCGACGCCCGGCTGGGGAGAATCCCACGTGGTGCGGCAGACCTCTCCTGCCTCGCCCGCTGCTCCCCTCAGCAGTGTATTTCTGATCTGCCTGTTCTGCACCCCGCTCTGGCTCTGGTGAGCCCTCTCGCCGCCCCATGCCTCTGGCCTGTACCCCAGCTTGTATGTATAAGTAAAAAATAAATCTTTAAAAAAAAAAAAAAAAAAAAAGAATATATTGGATAACCTCACTTATAGGAGGAATATAGGGAAACCCAACAAAGGATCAGGAAAAAGACAAAACTTGAGGGCAAACCATAGATCTGAGGCCTACAGCAGGGAACAGGGAGAGAGAGGGATCAAAACAGGGGAGGGAGGAGCACAAGGGACTGTGGTGACCATCCATGTGTGCTGTGGTGAAGGGAGAAATATGGGGACTACACCTGAAGGGAGATCTCAGGTATTGTACAAAAATGAACAATGTCAGAAAATTTTAAAAATAATTATATAAGTAAATAAATTATTCTGAAGGAGAGGGGGCTTCTGGGCAAAGGCTGACATGCAAAAGCTGACAGCCACAGTGCTGGCAGGCATGAGCTGGCAACCACAAGAGAGGTATGGGGAAAGAATAGCGCTTGTGGCTTGTGGCTTGTGTCCCCTCACACCTCTAGGTGAGAAAAAGGGAGTGAGGAGACAAAGAAGAGCAGTGAAGGGGCAAGGGGCAGTGGAAAAGTACCTCAAAGAAGGCAAAAGCCCCCAGGAGCTTTTGAGAGGGGTAGCAAGTCCCCAGAAGCCCTATAAAAATGAAACCCAGCAGCCCAACCTCAGGCTCCTCCCTTGAACCCCCTCCTACTGTTTTATTAGTGTTGTAAATTTGTCAAGGGTTTTCATTATTTTCATTACTACTTTAGCAAATTCATCAATGCAATTTTTAGTGGTTTCATGATCAATAGTTGCTTTTTTACCACATATTTTAAAATATTTGACACCATGACACTTTTTCAATTTCTATAGCCAACCTTCTGAATAGTCACACTCACTTCAGCTCTTCATGGTATAGTCTAGCTTTTTTCATGACTAACAAGCAGTTAATAGCACATCTTTACTTCTTTGTTGTCAAATCCATTCAATCAACAGTCAAGATCCTCATTTCTTTTTTTTTTTAAAGATTTATTTTTTATTTATACATACAAGCTGGGGTACAGGCCAGAGGCATGGGGCAGCGAGAGGGTTCACCAGAGGCAGAGCAGGTAGCAGAACAGGCAGATCAGAAATACACTGCTGAGGGGAGCAGCGGGCGAGGCAGGAGAGGTCTGCCGCGCTATGTGGGATTCTCCCTGGCCAGGCGTAGAACTCGCGTCGCCGCTGCCGACAGCTCCACAGCGTAGCGCTTAAACACTGCGCCACCGGGGAGGCCCCAAGATCCTCATTTCTGACCCTATGCAATGGTTTCCTACTTTGCATAGAAAAATGGTTGATTATTGCTGTCATCATAAAATTCCAACAACTTGTCTCTCTGTTTTATTTTGTTTTTTTTTTAAAGATTCACCCATTCATACATACAAGCTGGGGTACAGGCCAGAGGTGCGGGGTGGCGAGAGGGCCCACCAGTGTCTCTCTGTTTTTAAGTCATCTATTGTGGTGTTTCCTACACCATGTTCTTCAGTAAGATATTTCACAGATACACCACCTTCCAGCTCCTTCAATAACTACACTTTCTGAGATCTTGATAAAGACAGGAGCTTCCTTTTCTTCTTTCACTGTTACCTGTAGGCAGGTATTTAGCTCTTCTGGGCATTTTCACTTTCAATTAATGTCTAGTTCACAAAATGTCAGCAAATAGCAGATAGTATGTGACTGATGAATGGGAGCACTGAGCCATCACTGAGGCTTCACAGCAGTCCTGGTGCCAAACTTATAAAAACACAGGTTTCTAAGGCGGGGGAGCGGGGGGCTGGTTGGCTGGTTATTTTTGTCCTATTTTGGAATTGTGGTGTAGAGAATATGCACCTGCATCAAAAATATTTTAATGATTAAAAGACTGAGGCTCAATTAGCAACTTGCCCAAGGCTATGGAACTATTGAATGCCTTTTTTACTTACATTCAACTTCCTAAAATTTGGTCACTTCATTAGGGAAAAGATTTTTGTTTTTGGTAATGTCTGCCAAGATGGTTTGTGTTGTAATATTTTTAGCAAGGGAATCTGATACTCTTGCAGTTAGACTGACACAGGGAATATTGAGCCCCATGCTGGATAATGTGAAAGAATCTTGGCAACAAGAGGCTGAAGATGCTAAATTTATAGTCATTGAATGTAGATATTACTTTTTGTATCAAATCATGTGTTTGGTATTTATCTGCCTGGTTACTTAATGCCTCACACAATGAGAAACTTCCGGAAAAATGCAAGAAAACTGTTCACTTCGGGTATATCCAAATATTCGATAAATTTCTCCTAAATATTCCCTCATTTGAAAAGGTTTTTGCTTTTTTGTAACTTGTTCACAAACTGTATACTCAACTATGACTCAGAATTATTGTTAGTCAATTTCAAAATTAAAACATATTTTAGACATTCTACTAAAATATTTCTTTCCACTTATAAAGAATCCATTGAATGACTTTTAAACATCTGTGGTTTGGGCCCTATTTCATGTGCCATTTTATGAGTTCTTTTTTTTGAGAGCTAGTTTTTCTTTCTCATTCTCATCAGCACATAGTTGTTCCTATCTTCATCAAACATTTAATATATGTAACTTATTATAAAAGGCTGAAGACTACTGATTCAGTTCCAAGTCTTTCTTTTTTTTCCCATTAGATATAAATGAAGTTGTAGGGTTGAGGGGATTAGTAAATTAAGAAAAGCACAGGTCCCAGCAGAGTTTAAAATTAATAAATAAATAGGAATGAATGAATAAAATATGAGGACTATGAAGAAAGAATAAATCCAATGCAGATTCCTTTCCCCAGGAGGAGATATTTGTTAGGTGGTGCTAGTTTGCGCTCATATCATTCTTCCACATAGTTTCCGCTATTCAGTTGTAATAGTCACTACCACTTATTGGGTACCTTCTGTCTGCCAGTTGGCACAAAAAGAAGCTGTCACTTAAACATCAGACTCATAAATGTCCATTGAACTTGTCCTGTGTCACAAAGTCTAAGTGACAGAGTCTGGAAATCACTTGTCTCTGACTCTAAAGCCTTACTTACTTTTCCCCTTTCATCTGTTTGCTTTGCCTTGAGGAAACATTCTGCATTCCTACCTCTCCTACCATTTTCCTGCCTCATGAAAGAAAGCCATACCTTTACTTATCTAGAATCTTCTTATGATACATTGTCCCCGAGTAAAAATCTCCCAGCTGCCCAACAAAGGGACAATTCAAGTGGTTGGTTTGGGGGAGAGGGGAGGGCAGTCTCCTTGAATTATTAAAGAAAGCACATAAAAACCTACCCAATGCTTATCTTTCTTATATATATTTCTGTTAAGGGCAAAGTGTTGCCTTAGGTCTTGGGTATTCTGGACTGGGATATTCTGAATTAGAATTGAGCAGGCAGTGGGGAGTGTGCTTCTGCCCATTCTGGACGACTGTCAAAGAATGCAATGCTCTTAAGATTTCTATAATAAAGCAAAGGAAGCCTTAAAAAAAAAAAACTCTTTCACTTTTAATATATAAACAATAGTGTTTTTTATTGGTAAAATATTGGTTTCAATTATATAAAATTGCTGTGTAAAAAAAAATACAAACAATTGAGGTGAAAATTTAAAATCACTCAGGAAAAGAACAATGATCTATTAACAAAAATATTTAGATTTGCCCAGCAAAACCAGAGGGGATTTTCTCTTTGTTTTGTTTTTAATTTTATTGATTTGTCACTGATTTACAAAACTATAGAAATTTCAGGAGTCAGGGTACCAAAAGTGGATTTGAAAATGTAACAGCATAAGGTAGAAGTTACCCCTAAAGAGTAGTTTGACTCAAATATAAACAGGGCTTACACTGACCACTTGCAAATGTCCCTATTCCTATTTTAACATTTTTTGCCAGCATAGTTTTTACTAGCAAAATAACCCAAATTGATGACCTTTGCATGAAGGTGCTCTAATCATAGAACACTTTTTCTTGTTAAAAACTTTACACAATGCATCTAGATCTACAGTCTTGACCATTTGCAACTATGCAAGAGTGAAGACGCAAGGTTAGCAGGAATACAAGACTATTTTCCACAGGACATGCTTATAACTAACAGATTTTTGACCTTCTCATTTTATCTGGTAAGTAAATGGCCTTGCACCAGGTCAGCTCATCTTGCTAGGTCATCGCTCTACAGTTGGTAATATTCTGGGTAAATCTGAATTTTCTAGAAACAAATTAAGTGTGCTCCTCAATGATCAGTTAGGAGTATCAAATCAATCAATTCAATATTAACTATGCATTCTGACTAATCCCTAGAAATTAATTCTAATATTAGGGATTTGTTAAGGAAGAAAGAAAAATGAAAATGGAAAGTTCACATCAAAAAATATAAAATATAACCATGAAATACAAATTAAAGATATTTCATACAAAATAACAAACCAAAAGTATTTTAAAAATTAAGTTATCAGCACAAGCATCATGAAATGTAGTCAGGCACTCCTTCAATGATCTCCTGAAAATACTCGGATGTATTACTCACTCAGAATGTTTTCTATGTCTCAGAATTGCTTTCTTATAGGACCCACGCACACCACCGTCACCATCCCCACCCTGCATCTACAAATGCATCGCACCTGCACCCCTGTCATCATCTTCTGCATACAGCAGAGTTCCGCTTCTTTTTCCAGCAAGATTTGTTTTTATTTATGGCCTCATTTTCGATTTTTCCGCCTTCTCTAATGAGCCTCTCAAACAGTTTTCGTAACTAAAGTTTCTGGCTCACCTCCTGGAGATCTTGCATGTCAGTGATGAGCATTTTCCACAGCTTCAGAAAGTCGTGCTCTGGGTTCTCTGCCTCCAGCACATCCACAGGTGGAGATGGGCTCTGACCCTCTTGCCTTTCACTCCCATCAGTGTTGCTTCCAAACAGAGAACGAGATACTGGCGGTTGGAATTCTAGCCTGCACATGAAAAACTTCATCTGATTCTGCACCAGGTAATACCTTTCCATGTTGTGGTCTTCAGTTTTACCCAGCATCCTTTTCTTTGGGTATTCCCTTTCCCTCAGAACAAGCAGCTGGGCTTTGGCATGACAAGCACAATATCCATCTTGACTATTGCCTTCCTAAGTGTGACATCTAAGGGCTGAAGTCCATGTCCAGTGGGTGAGATAAAGTGAAAAAGCAACAGTTCATCTGCTACTGGTGATGTGTCATCAGTTCAAACCACTCCTGTGATGAAGGTACTGTTCAAATTGTTCACTGATGGAGATAATTGTCTTAAAAGCAATTCTGCAGTTGAAGGCTTTTCCCATAGCCACATGCGCCCACCACTGTCAGGGAGAGCTTTAAGCGCAACAGCTAAAGACTCCATTTGGACAATTCTTTCCATTTTCTCTGCAGCTTCAGGCATGATTCTTTCTGGGCAGAGCTTAGTCAGGATTAAGGATGAGTCAATTTTCCCAGCCCAACTAAGCACCATTAATGTGAACTCAAAACCTTTTTTCACTGACTTTAAGTGGATTTGATCGGGAAGATGTGCAAATCTAACACAACTAGGAGTGTTAAATGGAATTGGTTGCTGTTTAGATATCTTTACTGAAATGTCATCAGTTGCAGAACAGCCAAAGAACAGGTGCCTACCAACCACATTACAGACAACCCAGTGCACAGGCCAAAATATTATCAAATATGTACTCCCAAGTTAAATTTCTTATTGTTCACAGAATGTCTTTTGTAGCTACTTTTAAAAAATCTACGAACAACTCAAGTTTCATAAGCAACATTTCCTTAGTTTTCTACAAAAATAATCCTCCACCTTGTTTTTGTTATTCTTTCTCCCTGATATTGACTTTTTTTTAAAGCATCTAGGCCTGTTGTCTTATAAAAAGGTCTGCAATTTTTTTTCCCCTATTGCTTCCTCATAATTAAATTCAGGTAAAACATTTCTGGCACAAATACTACCAGGTGACAACTGTCCCATTATTGGTGATGATAAGTTTCCTTACTTAGTTAAGAAATATCTAATAAATAAATTTCTACATTATTAAATTACCTTTGCCCTTTATCATTAAGAATCAATCGGTAGGGTGAGTCTTTGAGATACTGTGAACATCGTTTCCCTAATCAGTCTTTCAGCATTTTTTAGTCGGTTAGCATCTTTTTAGTTTTGTAGATTCCTTCATCCCTTGTTTTAGCATTCATTGATAAGCTTTCCTGATATAAATTTTTACATTGGGAGCAGCAAAATGGGAATTTTCTATTTATTATTCCTTTTGCAGTCACTAATTGGCAGTCTTGTGTAAAGAGCTTTTCATTTTTCTTCCCTTTCTTCCTCTCTCACAGAGAGGATGTAAAAACAAATCTGTTTTAATCTATCACTATCAGTATTCTTTGTGGTGCTCAAGTTGTTCCAAACGTTTTATGTATCTCAGTGCTCCATCATTCAGTGTATATTTATAAGTGCTATTTCTTTTTGTTGAATTATAGCCTTAATCATAAGCTAGCGTCCATCTTTATCTCTTATTCCCTTTCTTAATTGAAAGGCTGTTTTATCAGAAATGAGTGTAGCTCTTCCTGATATTATATAAATACTATATACATACACACACACACACACACACACACACACACACATATATTTATATATATATACACATATATATTTTTATATATTTATATATTTATGATATATGTATCATATTTATTTATTATATGTATCATATGTATATGATCATATGTATATATGTATCATATTTATTTATTATGATATATGTATCTCATATATACACATATATATGTGTGTATATATATAAATATATATGGGAACCAAATATATAAATGGCAACCAAATATTTATATATATCTACACACATATATATGTGTGTGTATATATATATAATGATGTATATATATATAAATATATATGTGTGTAGATATATATATATATATTTGGTTGCCATTTGCTTATATAACTGTTTTCCAATCTTTAATTCTAAGTGTATATTTGTCTGTTAATAAGGTGAATTTCTTGTAAATGGTAGAAGGTTAGACTTTGCTTTGAAACCCATTCAGCCACTCTACATCATTTGACTGGTGAATATAGGAGGCTATTTAGATGTAATTGCTCACTGCCATTTTGTTATGTTTTTGTTTTAGTTTGTTTTGTCTTTTTTTATGGCTCCTATTATGTTTTGTTTAAGTTCCATTTCCATTGCCTTAAGTGTTACTTTTATTATTTTTTGTTTGTTTGAGGGTTCATCTGAGGTTAGTATAAATGGGCTATTTGTGTGACCCATTGGATTGTTCAGTCTCTGCCTGGTTCCACTGGACCACATTGTTACTTTACTGGTCCTCCTCCATTTAGTGATTTAGTTAAGTGATTTAGGTGTGTTGCCTTGATAGTTGTTCTTTTGCTTTATCATAACCCCTTTAAGATTTCTTTCATTTGTGGTGTCCATGTTAACAAATTCTCTGCATCCATCCTGGGTGCCTGCTCATGTGTCCCCCTTATCCAGTGCAGTGCCAGGTCTTAGGAGCCCCAATAGCTGTAGCAGGCTTTTCAGTGAATCAACTTACTCTTCCTTCTATCTTGATTGTTAATTTTGTTGGATAAAATTTTCTGCACTGAAAGTCTTCTCTAAGTATTTTAAATACCTCTTTCCAGTCCCTTTATGCTTATAATGTTTCTGCTGAAAAGTCTGCTGTCAGTCTGGTTGGTGAGGAGCAGGTACAAGAGAGGTTTGGGGCAATAAGCATCAAAGGATCATCTCCAGTAGATCCAGGAATTTGAACTTCCTACTGTGAAATATTTCTTTGAGGGGGGTGGCAAGTATTTTAAATTCTTATCCCGGGGCAGGGGGTGGCAGGTGTTTAAAATATCTCAGCCTCAGCTTCAATAGTAGCCCCCGCTTTAGGGAAGTTCAGGTGCTCTGGCCTGATTCAGGCTACAGGTGTTCTGTGTTATGAACAACAAATTCAAGTCAGTAATCCTTGCTCAGTGACCCTGCCTCTACAACTATCAAGTAATGCACCTTCCATCCTGGGTGCCTGCTTATGTGTCCCCCTTATCCAGTGCAGTGCCAGGTCTTAGGAGCCCCAATAGCTGTAGCAGGCTCTGCAACACAACCACTCCTTCCTCTTGTGGGTTGTAGTGCCCCATTATCACTCTAAACAGAGTTCATGTAACGTTTTTTCTCCCCCTTTCTGTTGGGCTGATGTTCCTATTGTGGGTGGCGATAGTTTATCTTTACTTTTTTTTTATTTTTGGTTGTTGTTTTGTTAATTTTTTTGTTTTTGCTTTTTATTTACATCAGTTTGTTATGAGTGTTTGCATGAAGTGAGCCCTATGTTTTCACTCTGTAGTCATCTTGCCAGACTCTCCAATTAGAATTTTTTTAATCATGACTATTTTATCCCACTTCCAATCAAACCCAACACCATGAGGTTCTTATTTCTATTATTCTGTATTTGTTATCTCCTACCTCTGAGAAAATGCTGGTTCCAAATAACATATAACTCTTTTGCTTTATCACATGGACAATGGTTTAAAATTACTATATTAATTCTCTTCTTAATATCATGCCCATTAAGTGAAATTATATCTTTGCACTTCTTTTTCTCTTACACTATATCCCACAACTCCTAACTCTAGGACATAGAGTTCTGTCCTCAAATTAATTGAATGAATTATTTTCCTGTGTATGATTATGAGAGCAATTTGATAAACAGGCAGGTTCATTTTCTGTGTGTGTTAATTTTAGGGCTTGCTTTTATTTCCATAGTTTTAGATTTAATTTTTTTTAAGATTTATTTATTTATGCATACAAGAACTGGGGTATAGGACAGAGGTATGGGGGATGAGAAGATTCACCAAAGACAGAGTGGGGAACATAATAGGTAGATGAACTGAAATACACTTCTGAGGAGAGCAGCAGGCAAGACAGGAGCAGTCCATGGTACCACAAGGGTTAGCGCCCAGCCAGGGATCGAACCCATGCTGTAATAGCCAGCGATAGATTGATAGTGCTGAGACTCAATACCCTGCGCCACCAGGGGTGGCCCCTAGATTTAATTGAAGCAAACTATGTTTAATAAACAAAGTTACTCAGAGAAATCATACTCTTATCACTAATCCTTGCAAAACATTCCCTACCACACCCTGTACCTATTTTTAACTAATATTCTGCTTTATAGTTGTATTTATCTCTTCAAATATCTAAGTCTCTGGAGGGGTTGTGCCTATTTTGTTCACTTTTCTCTACTATTTCCCTAACTCCTAGCCTAGTATTTGGCAAATAGCAGGTTTTCAACAAATATTGTCTAACAATAAATAAATGTAGCACCTGGAGGTCTCAAAATCTGGGACTTCTATCAGCTCACATAAGCAATAAAGGTATTATGAGGTAGAAGAGGAAGCACATTTGGGGGTAGACTTGACTGAAAGAGTAATGGAGACTTTTTGGCATGGAGCCCACCAAAGACTTGAGTCCCAGTCTAAACAGGAAAACAGTTTTCATTTTACCTTTCTTCCCTTTAATATTTACTTTCTTTGCTCATTTTTACTTCTGGCTCTTCATCCTCTTCTCTATTCCACATTCAGCTCACTTCAAACATGATTATTTTGTGGGGAAAGTAGGCAAACTGGGTGATGAAGCAGTAGAAAGTTAGTGAAGGTAGGTTGTGAGAAATAAAAGTATAGAATGCAATAAGAAAGTGTTGGGGGAGAAAGGACGGCCTGAACAAACTCCACAGATAGGTTTTTATGAATCCCACTCCCACCTCACACCAGAGAGATCCAAGACACCTAAGACTATGAATCCCATAATGCCATCATCACCGAAAGGAGGATGCTGGGAACTGAGGGTGGAGTTAAGCAGCCATGTTTGGTATATAATGAGACGTGAGCTTGTGGGGGGGGGCTCTTGGATGTTTGCTGGGTTTTGGTGCACCATTGGGATTTTAGCTCAGTGGAATTGGTAGGATGCATTCACCAATTTATTCTTTTTTCTTCCCTTGAGTTGTTTTTTATTTCCCCTCCTTTTGTAAATAAACCCTTTATTAATTTTATTGTGTGTACCTGCAAGTGAGTCTTATTATAAGTCCCTTTTAAGCACATAGGTGAGGATCCACAATCAGGCACCCCATTTTCTATCAAGGCTGCCCTGTAACAAAAGGATGACACTAAGCTCATCAAACTAGGTATCCTAAAATGCTACTAGTCGAGTGATATGGTGAAAAATAGATATCAAGAGTGTGGGTCTTTATTTTTTTAAGATTTATTTATGCATACAAGACCTGGGGTGTAGGCCAGAGGTGTGGGGGTGAGAGGATTCACAAGAGACAGATTTGTGAACATAACAGGAGGCACTACTGAAATACACTGCTGAGGGGAGCAGTGGGCAAGACAGGAGAGGTCTGCTTTGACATGTGAGTCAGCCTCCTGGCCTGGATGGGGCTTAAACTTGTGCTGCAGTGGCTGGTGATAGCTTTGTAGTGCTGAGACTTAACCCCTTGCGCCACCAGGAAGGCCCAAATGTGTGGGTCTTCATATCATCCAACTGAGTTTAAATTCCAGCTCCTCCACTAATTGTCATAATCCTTTCAAAATTACTTAACCTTGTGAACGCAGAATGTATAAAATGGGATTAATAATATCTACCTCAAAGGGTCGTCCTCTCCATCACTAAGAAAATCTATTTCATATGTTTAGCACCACGACCATCATAGGTAAATGCTCAACTAACATCATCAGTTATTTTTCTTTAAAATGAGTCACCAGGGAAAGAGAGCCTAAATAGTAAGTACTAGTCATAAGAATGCAAGAGTACCAAACTCAAAAGAAGAGGATTACTTTAAAAGAAAAGATGTACACTTGGAATACTGCAGGCCTTGCTTGTGTATGGAAGATAGTTACAGCACAGCGCCTCACCGGGGTGGCTGTTTTATATTTTCAGGAGAGAAGAAAGAACGTAAAAATGTTTATAAAAGTCAATCCTGGGAAAATTTTATTTCAGGCATAAAGAGCACTGCGGACGAAAGGTTAAGGTCTTGCAGAAACGGAAGTAATCCCCCAGGTGCTGGCAGCACTAGTTCTAAGCGACTGTCCAGGTGTGGCCCACCATCCGTCCCTAGGGGAGTCACAGGCCTGTGTGGTGGCAGTGTTGTCATGTCGGGGCCTAGGCCAGGTTTTTTTCGTTTCTCGAACTCCATCCGAGAGGGTTACCCCTACCATCAGAATATGCTACTCACCGATGCCGCGAAGCAGCGCCCTAACTAGCCCGGTGAAAAGAAATCCAGGTTCTCGCACCGCCCACCAGTCCGCCTCCTCCCATTGGTCGCCGGAGATCCGAGACTCGCCCTCCCTAGATTTGAAAGTTTCTTCCGGGAGTGGGTGGGAAACGCAAGCCAGTGTTGCTAGGGAGCGTCCTACGGAGGCCCCGCCCACTCCCAGCGTTCAATGCGGCGCCTTGGCCGCCATTGTTTGAATTTGAAAAAGACAACTCTGCTCTCATGCTCGCTGGTCCGGCTGGCCAGGCAACATTTGCAGGTAAGGAGGTATCTTTGGGCAAGGGTGCGACGAAAGAAGTGTGTGACAGTGCTCTTACTAGGTCCGAAGCAGGGGAATGAGTCTGGCTGTGTGAGCATCTTCCTGTGGGACTCGAGACGCTGCTGAGATTACTCTCTGGGGCTGGGCTGCGGAGGGATCGTGGTGCCTGACACTTAGTGCTCATTGAAGGGTTAAGCCATACTACTCGGTTAAGGTCTAAATTACGTCTCCTCCACTTATTAGCTGAATACGCAAGGCGACGTATTTAATCTGGGCCTCAGTTCCCTTGTCTCTTAAAAGAGGGTAATAAATAATAGTACTACCTCTTCCGGGTCTTGCAAAGATAAAATGACTATGTAAAATTTTAGAAATAACTGTCGGTATATGGTAGATACTGAGTGTTTGCAATACTTTTATTATTGATACTGCTGTTATTTTGTTGGGGCGCAGGCCTTTTTTGTGAAACCTAGGTTACTGAGTAGGAGGCGAACAGTTTTCTTCACAGGTGACATGCCCTCAGTTGGGAAGGGGGACCCCTCTTCTGGCTATCTGTGCATTTATTTGCAGGCTGCTGCCAGTGACTAGGCTTAATAAGATAGGATGCCCTTCTTGAACTTCAGGTGCTAAGCGGAATGGGATTGAGGGTAGGATGATCGCAGTAATTGCTGTCATAGTTTAGAAGATGCTCCCTGCTCCTCCTCCACCCCCAACCCCACCCCCCACCCCCGCCCCGTTCACTCCTGGTTCAGCGATTCCTGCTGATACAGTTCTGCAATATTAATAATTCCTTGCTGGAGGATTGGTTGAGTCAAGTTCATGCCTTATAAGTTAGCTTGTTTTTAGCCCTAAGGTAATCACATTCAGGTTCATTTTTGTTTTTAAAACAAGGTAGCATGCTTACCAACGTGGAGCATATCATTGACTTATTTGTGTATCACCTGTGGATGCCCATTACTATCTTATTGAGCTTGGTTTGGGGGGGGTCACTGTTCTGAATATTTTATAATATTGTCAAAAAACAGCAGAGTCCTCTCTTTTTCCCAGTTATTATGCACCAAGTATGCTCTGTAAATATTTGAATATTAGTATTTTTTCAGTTAAAATTACCCCTAAGTTTCCTTTAAGTTTGATGGCCTGATATTTAATTGAGTTGTAATATTTTATTGCACTATTCTGTATTCACCTTAATTTAAAACCTTCAATGTGTCAGGTACTGTTTTGTGATTATTTGAAAGAATCCAATTGAAAATAATCATCTATACAACTGAGTTTAATTCTTAAATGCTAAAACATTACATACAGAATAAGTAATGTTCTTCAGAAACATGAAATAAGTAAAATAATACAAGCTTCTAATTTACTTCCCAATCTCCTATTTTATCTCAGACAGAGATCTGTGTTTTCTGCTGTCTGAATCTACAGATTGTCTTTACTCATGAAATCCAGGTTAGATCATATGAGCAGTAGTAATGGGTTATATTCAATATTATTTAATTCAGGTTCTTTAAATGATATTTTGTCTTTTCCATGAATAATCAAATTATAGATGAAGCAGTTTACTGGTTCTCTCCCCAAATCTAGTTATTGTATATGGTGGGAAGTAATTGGCTAGACTCTGACTTTTTAAACTATAGGTGACTTACATGCTGATTTATTATATTTCTAAAGAAGTTGCTGTTATTCTTGCAGAATGGAGTCTAATTTAAATCAGGATGGAGTGCCTAGACCATCTTACGTTTTTAGTGCTGACCCAATTGCAAGGCCTTTGGAAATAAATTTTGATGCCATTAAGCTTGATCTCTCTCGTGAATTTTCTTTAGTTGCTTCAAACACTGAGGTAAGTACAAGAAAAGTTTGTTAATTTTTATGATTAAGTGGAAATGTGTACTTGTAGATACATGCAGAGTTTTTCAAACTGGGTTAAAGGCAACCTCTGTCTTTTCTTGGCTCCCTGAATATGTAACTTTTCAAGTAATAGGTCCAAACTATTTGTGCCCTAACATAATAGTCATATGGGGGAAAATTTTACTTAAATGAAAAATAAATGTTAAACTTTATTCTTCAATAAATACAGCTACTAATGGGATATATGTGCCTTTTGGACATTGCACAAGTTCTTAAGCTTTACTATCAGATTAGACATTGCCACCCTTATTTCCTGTTTCTCATTGTTTTTAGAGTAGTATGTTTTTAACACAACAACCACTGAAAAATCCAATTTTACAAAGATATAACATCATCACAAGAAATAATGTGACCTAATGTTGAAACTGTGAACTACTTGGAGCTAAAAGTTAATGGTGTTCACCATATATCAAGTATTGCTGTGTTTACCTTGAAAATGTGGAATACTCCAGTATCCCTTGGATTTTGCAGCCTTAGTTTAAAAACTAGCAAATTTTCGAAAATTAAAGTAACTCAGTCATGTTTAAGAAGTAAAAGTCCTTCCACCACTTTACCTACCACCACTATAATGTTTGTTAGGTGTCTTGCAGACTTTTTCTGATACATTTACTTTTCATTTCATCAATATTTGATACATTTTCGATTATTAGTTTTAATGTCTTAGAGGGATAAACTCACTTTGTAAAGAATGGTGGAAGAGGAAATGGGATTGGAAACATAAATAAAAGAAGAATACTTATTTAATACCCAACATGTGCTCCCAAACATGGGAAGGGCTCTTGAGGCCCTCTGGTTAAGATTGGAAAGAGGACCCCGTGGACCCTAGTGAGGGCAAGCAGGAGTCAACGTTTATTGATTATCAAAAGAGCAAGGAAAGAGCACTTCTGGGAGACCTCTCTAAGGTGCCAGGAGTAGGGATCTATGTAGGATTTAGGAATGGGGATGAAAACAAATTTTATTGGCTAGGAGAGTGGACTTGGCTGAAGTCCATTCATCACTGCTAATTGTGGGTATCAATCCGCTCAGCAGTCATACAGGGCAGACGACCATCTCCAGGGTGAACATCTCACGGAGGCTGTGTGCCCCAGCTCCATTTTAAACTGGTCTGTTCTTAAGGTCTGTAACTCTTTTATCCATAGTAGCCAACTTGATGAGTTGTAAAGAGATAACTCAGAAATACTCAAGCTAGGGAAAAATTGGTAATAAAAACAATGACCCAAGGAAATTTATGGCAGCTGCTATCTAGGCCTCGGTTCATTGGACTGTTTTACCTCTTGTTTATCGGCCCATGGGAATAGCAAAGTTCTGTCTTTGAGTCCTGTCCTGCCCTTGCCCAGGAGTCTACCTGTCTCAAATGGGTCTTATTAAAGAAACTATCAAACTTTTCCAAAATGATAATAGCATTTTATATTCCCAGCAGCAGTGTTTGAGAGCTCTAATTCTTCTACATCCTCACCAATACTTGAGATAGGTCATAAACTTTTTTGAGCAGGTTTATGTTCTCAGCAAAATTGAGGAAGAGGAACTCCTGGGTGGCACAGCGGTTAAGCACTGCACTGTGGAGCTGTGGGCAGCAGCTACATGAGTTCGACGCCCAGCCAGGAGATTCCCACATGGCATGGCAGGCCTCTCCTACTTCGCCCGCTGCTCCCCTCAGCAGTGTATTTCCATCGATCTGCCTGTTCTGCTCCCCACTCTGTCTCTGGTGAACATCACCACCCCACGCCTCTGGCCTGTACCCCAGCTTGTATGCATAAATAAATAAATAAATCTTTTAAAAAAAATTGAGGAAGAGTAGGATTTCACATGTACCCTCCACTTTTACACGTGTGAGGCCTCCCCCATTATCTACATTCCCCATCAGAGTGATACATTTCTTAGAGTTGATGAACCCATATTGATGTGTCCTTATCAGCCCAAGTCCATAATATATACTAGGATTCACTCCTAGTATTGTACATTCTATGGGTTTGAACAAACGTACAATGACATGTATACACCACTAAGGTATCATACAGAGTATTTTCACTATCCAAAAAATCTGTGTTCTACCTGTTCTTTCAGCTGTCTAGTTTTGCCTTCTCCAGAATGTGATATGGTTGGAATTATAGAGTTAGTGGCCTTTTCACATTGGCTCCTTTCACTTAGGCACTTAAGTTTCCACCATGTCTTTCAGTAGCTGCATAGCATATTTCTTCTGAATGCTAAAAAATGTTCCATTGTCTGGATATGCCATCTTATCCATTCTGAGTTAATTTTTGTGAGGAGTATAAGGTCTGTGTCTAGATTAACCTTTTTACATGTGGATGTCCACTATTTCAGTACCATTTGTTGAGAGGACTGTTGCTCCTCCCTTGTATTCTTTTTGCATCTCTATCACAGGTCATCTGATTGTAGTCTGGGGATCTATTTCAGGACTCTCTTCTATTCCATTGATTGATTTTGTTCTTTTGCCAATACCACATTATTGATTACTATTAGTTTTTTTTTTTTTAATTTGTAAACTACATTTTCACTGTTTATTTTTTTTTTTTTTTATTTATACATACAAGCTGGGGTGCAGGCCAGAGGTGTGGGGCGGCGAGAGGGTTCACCAGAGACAGAGCGGGAGGCAGAACAGGCAGATCAGAAATACACTGCTGAGGGGAGCAGCGGGCAAGGCAGGAGAGGTCTGCCGCACCATGTGGGATTCTCCCTGGCCGGGCATCGAACTCGCGTCGCCACTGCCGACAGCTCCACAGCGCAGTGCTTAACCGCTGCGCCACCGGGGAGGCCCGATTACTATTAGTTTTATAGTATATCTTGAGGTCAGGCAGTCTCAGTCCTATCTCTCAATTCTATGTTTGGCAGTTTAGTTGTAGTCTATTAAATAAGATTGTGTTGGTATCAAAATGGTATTTACACTTACCTGATGACTAAAAATGTTAAATGTATTTTCATGTCATTGTCATTTGTGTGTCTTCTTTGATGAAGTTTCTATTTAAATCTTTTGCCCATTTAAAAAATTTCAGTTGTTTTCTTAGTGAATTTAAAGTATTCTTTATATTCCTCAGATACATATTTATCAAAAATACTTTGCAAATATTTTCTATCAGTCTGTGATTTCTCTTCTTTCATTTTGAAGAGCATAGTTTTTAATCTTGGTGGTCTATTTTGTCCATTTGTTCTATTGTGGAATGTGATTTCAGTGTCATATCAAAGAAATCTTTGCCTAACTCGAGGCTACAGAGATTTTCTTCTACACTTTCATTTAAAGTTGTGTGGCTTTACATTTATATCTAAATGTAAATCACGGAGGAAGGGAAGGAAAAGCGCACAAAATGGAATAGAAAAGAGCACAAGGGACCATGGAGATGGATCACGGGTGAATTGGTGGTGGGCTACCCAAGGGGAATACAAAATGTAAAAGACATAAATAACAATAAAAATTATATTTAAAAAATAAATAAATGTAAATTAATTTTTACATTAGAGCCAATTTTATATTAATTCTACATTCATTGCTTCTTATATACAATGTGAAGTTTCGATCCATATTCTTTTGTTGTTGTTCCATGTAGATATCTAATTGTTCTACTATACTTTGTTCCAAAAACTACCCCACCTCCAGCATCTCCTTGTACATTTGTCTTACACCAGTTGTCCTTTTTGTGGGGGCTCATTTTTTAATATTCTGGTTCATTGTTCTATTTGTCCTGCCAATATCCCCCTGTTTTGGCTTACTGTAGCTTTAAAATACCTATTGAGGGGCCTTCCTGGTGGCGCAGTGCTGTAGAGCTGTCAGTTGGGACGCAAATTTGATGCCCTGCTGGGGAGGTTCCCACATGGCACTGCAGACCTCTCCTGCCTGGCCCCTGCTCCCCTCAGCGATGTGTTTCCGGTGCTCTGTCTGTGTTTCCGGTGCTCTGCCTGTTCTACTCCCAACTCTGTCTTTGGTGAACCCTCTCACCATCCCACACTTCTGGCCTGCACCCCAGCTTGTATGCAAAAATAAATCTTTAAAAAACTAAAATACCTACTGAAATTAATAGCATTAGCCCACCAAATCTCTTTTTCAAAGCTGTTTTGACTCTTCTAGGTACTTTGCATTGTATGTTAATTTCTAAACGAGCGTGTCATTTTCTACCCAAAAAATGGGATTTTGATTATGATTGCATTGAATATGCATCAGTTTGGAAGAACTGATATCTTAACAATATTGAGTCTAACAAATGATGAACAATGTGTATCTCCATTTCTTTTGCTACCCTTTATTTTCTCTAAGCAATGTTTTCTAGTTTTCAGTAATAGGTCTTTCACATCTTTTGTCATATTTATCTGCATTTCATAGTTTTTTATCTATTGCAAATGGTATTGGTTTTGAAAATCAATTTTTGACTGTTCCTTTCTAATATGTAGAAAAACAACTGATTTCACATATTGGTTTTTGTATCAGGCTTCATAGCTAAATTCATTTAATAATTCCAGTAACTAGTGGTCTCTGTTTTATTTTTGTATACACATATTTAGTTGTCTGTGAATAAAGGTAACTTATTATTTTGTCTTCCCCAATTCAGATGCCTTTTCTTTTGCACTTACTTTTTGCCTAATTATATTGACTAGAACCTCATTACAGTGTTAAATAGAAGTAGTGAAAGCAAAAATCCTTATCTTGTTACTCCTCTTGCTACTCACCTAGGAGTCACTCTTTCACCATTAAGTATAATGTTAACTGTAGGATTTTTGTAAATGTTGTTTATCAAGTAAAGGAAGTTTCCTTCATTCTTGTTCGATGAAAACTTTCATTATGAATGGGTGTTGAACAGTTATGTCAAATTCATGTTATTTTTCAAGTGCTTTTTTTGCACCAAGGAAAATGAAAGAGTCCTCTCATTTTATTCTTTGATGTGTTTAATTACCCTAATTTTTGAAGCTCAATTGACTTTGCATGCCATTCTTGATTAGGATATATTCCTCTATTTTATATAGTTGCTAATAGTTTATGTAGGAATTTTTACATCTTTTTTATGAATATAATTAAACTGATAGTTTAATATACAGGATATTCTTGTTTTTTAATTGCTTTGTACTCATTAAAGCACATTAAAACTACATGAGAACAAGAAATATGCTTTATTCATTTTTACATCCCTTGAATGTACACAATAGTTTGTCATCAAGTAGTTGTTCAGAATATATATATTTCATTAAAATTTTTTAATTTTTTGTTTATAGCAAAATTCTCTATAATAAATAAAACCAACAAATAAATAGATTTCTGTAATGAATTCAGTTAACCTTTTTTGTAATTTATTTCCCTGTATCAGCTACTTCCTATTTTGAGAAATTTGCTTATACTGCTATTGAATTGTATGTTGTTAGTAGGCATTTCTCTCTGGTGACTTTATTACCTGCTCCCCTCCAGAATGCGCACTGTGTGACGTCTTGTGTGGACTGATGGAGCTACAGCCCCTAAACAATGTAGAACTTGAGAGATCTGACATTTGAAGTTAATGACCTACTTCTTCCTCTCCTTCCCCATTATTCCTATTTTGTCCCCCCTAAATATATTGACTTGCCATTCCCTTACATAATAATATAATTTTAAGAATACAACTTCACACCTCAACATGTATATATACTTCCCCCTCCACCAATGCTCCAGTGTTAATACCTTATGACTTGACTTCTCTCCCTTCTTTCCTCCCACTCCATCCCCTCTACTAAACACTGTATTTTTCACAGAGTCTAAGAGATATTTTTGTTTTGCTTTGCCAGTTTATTTTCTTGAGTAAAACCATCTTTCACTTTCTGACTTATTTTATTTAGTATCACCTCAAGCTCTATCCATTTTGTCCCAAAAGGCACTGTTTCATCAGTTTTAATACCCAAGTAGTTTTTCACACTTTATCTAGTCATCTGTGGGTGGGCATAGGTGTTGGCTATTGTGAGTAATGCTGTTATGAACATAGGAGTGCATAAATCATTTCATATTCGAGTTTTCATGTTCTTTGGGTAAATACCAAAAATAGGTATTGCTGAATCCTATGGTATTTGCACTTTTAGTTTTTTAAGGAATATCCATACCATTTTCCACATATGCTGTACCAATTTACATTCCCACCAAGAGTGTATAGGTGTTCCTTTTCTTCACATCCTTGGCAACATTTCTGGTCTCCCTATTCTGTTCCCTTAGTCTGTGTTCCAGTTTTTGCCTAAATACTATGCTGTCTTGATTACTATTGTTTTGTTGTATAGTTCGAAGTCAGGGAGCATGATAACTCCATGTGGAGTCTTTTCTCTGATGATTACTTTGACTATTTGGGCTGTTTTGTGGCTCCTTACAAATTTTAAAGTTGTTCTATTTCCTTGAAAAGTGATACTGGGATTTTGATAGGTATAGCATTAATTCTCTAAATTGTTTTAGGTAACATTGCCATTTAACAATGTTTATTATTCCAATCCATGAACACTGTATTTTTCCATTTCTTTGTGTCTTACTTCTTTTGACAGTATCTTGTGGTTTTCCTTGGATGGGTCTTCACCTACTTTGTTAATTTTACTCCCAGTATTTTATCCTTTTTTGGTGTGATTATAACTGTGATTGTTTTCTTAACTAGTTCATTGTTTGCAACAGATTTTGTGCATTAGTTTTTATATCCTGCTGATGTTGACTTAGCAGCGGTGAGACCGATGCTATGAAAAGCCTCAGTGAGCGCCAGATGATGTCGATTTTGGGAGTCTACGGAGAGTGGGGTTCTTGGGTTCACTCTGGGAAAGGTTTCACCAGAGCTCCCCTTTCAGCGGCATGCAGCAAGTTGCTCCACGACACAGACATCGAATGTATTTAAAGGACAGGTTTGTTAAGGAAAGAGACAGAGGAATATAGAGCACTTGCATAGACATGAGTGGGCAGGAAGAGCTGCTGCCCTGCAGAGGGATAGAGAATTGGTGGAAAGAAGCACCTGCATAGTCACAGGTAGACAGAAGGAGTGCTGCTGCTGTGAGTCAGTGCAGAGATCACACTGATATAGTTTTCTCTTTGGGAGGGGCCCACACCTTCCAGGAGTGGCTTGTTTGTTGTTAATCAGGATTAAAAAGGGGCCAGAAACTGTCTTGACACTCACTTACTCACCCTATGGCCTCTTAAACCTGTTTGAGGTGATTATGTTAATCCCCTCTATCCCCACCTCCTGGGTGGTTCCTATCTCCATCTCTGCCACTTTACTGTATTCATTTATTATTTCTAGTAGTTTTTTTTATAAACTATTAGATTTTCTCTGTATATTATCATGTCATTCAAATAATGATAATTTCACTTCTTTTCTAATCCTTTTTCGTCTTGTTCTTGCCTAATTGTTCCGGCAATACTGTATTGAATAGTAGTGGTGAAAGTTGATATCTTTGTTCCTCTTTTTAAGGAAATGCTTCCAATTTTTCACCCTTGAGTATGATGTTAGGTGTGAGTTTGTTATATAAAGCCTTTATTATGTTGAGATATGTGCCCTTTATTCCCTACTTACTGAGAGTTTTGATCACAAATGGGTATTTATTTTGTCAAATGTTTTCAGCATCTGTTGATACAATGGGGGGGGGCGGGTTATGCATCTTTTTGTTCATGTAGTAAATAACATAGATTCACTTTCATATGTTGAGCCATCCTTGCATCCCAGGAATGAATCCACTTAGTCATGATGTATGATTCTATATATATTGCTGGATTCACTTTGCATCCATGTTAATCATCTATATTAATTCACCCATTATTTTCTTTCTTTGTTTTTTTTGGTTTGGGGACCAGGGTGATATGTTTTTGAGAGCTTTTCCTCTTTGTTTTTTTTTTTTTTGGGGGGGAGGAATTTGAGAAAAATAGCTATTAATTTTTTTTTAATGCTTAGTAAAATTCTCTAGGGAAGCCAGTTAGTCCTGGGCTTTTGTTCTAAGGGAATCTTTTAATTACTTTTTTGGACTTCTGTGCTTGTGATTGGTCTGTTCAAGCTGTGTATTTCATCCTGGTTCATTCTTGGAAGGTTATATGATTCTAAAACTTAGTCCATTTCTTGTAGCTTGTCCAATTTGTTTTGCTTATAGATATATGCATATAATAGCATTCTGTGATTTTTTTATATTTCTCTATTATCTGTTGAAATTTTGCCTCTTTCATTACTGGGTCTTTTTATTTGTGTTTTCTCTTTTCTTTGTGAGCCTTGCTAAGAGTTTATCATTTTGGTTTATCCTTTCAGAGAACCAGCTCTTGGTTTCATTGATCATTTTTCTTGTCTCTGGTTTGTTTCATTTACTTCCATTCTATTTTTATTTCCTTCTACAGATTTTTGATTTTGTGTGTTTTTTTCTAGTTCCTTCAGCTGTAAAGTTAGATTGTTTATTTAAGACTTTTCTTATTTGTTGATGTGAATCTAGTGTTAATTGAAAGAGAGATGCAGGTAGAAAAGAGATGAGGCAGGCGTGATGATTCAAAGCAAGTCTTTATTGCGGCTCCCTGGTGAGGTTTACAGACCCCTAGGATGAAGTCCTCAAAGTCGCATCCTGGGTCAAGTGGGGGGGGAACTTATATAGGGCGGTGTTTAGCCTAGGGAGTCTTCTTCAAGGCATCTTGAGTTATGCGGAAGGAGTTGTTTTTTCTTAGGTCCCTCTGGTGTTCTGGTAAGGGTGGTGAGGGGGTGGGCACCAGGGTGTGTGTGGGGGTTGGGGGAGGTGTTGTTTTTAAGTTGCTTCCTGCTTCGGTGACTGAGAGGCCCTCATGGCTTCCCTTCTGCCAACCCAGGCCCAGGCCTAACATTAAGTACTTCCCTAAGAGAGAAGTAATATTAAGAATATCACTTTTGCTGCATCCCTTGGGATCTGGTAGGTTGTCTTTTCATTTTTGCTTGTGTCCAGATACCTTATTATTTCTCCTTTGATTTTTCATTTACCCAGAAGCAATTTGTTTAGTTTCCACAGGTTTAGGGGATTTTTCCAGTTTTCTTATTGTGGTTGATTTCTATCTTTATACTATTTTGGCAAAAAAAAAGTCTGATATAATTTTCATTTTCATAGGCATTTTGAGGCTTGTTTTGTGTGAGGCCTGCATGTGATCTATGCTGCATTTGAGAAGAATGTGTGCTCATTTCTTTCTGTTTCTTTGCTTTTCCATTTCTTTTGTATATGTCTATTAAGTCTGTTCTACTACTTCATTTTAGGCCATTATTTCCTTTTTTCTTTTTTTTTTTTGAAGATCTATTTTTTTATGAATACAAGAACTGAGGTGTAAGCCAGAGGTGTGGGGTGGTGAGATTCACCAGAGACAGAGCGGGGAGCAGAACAGACGCATCGACTGAAGTACACTGCTGAGGGGAGCAGCGGGCGAGATAGGAGAGGTCTGCTGCGCCATGTGGGAATCTCCCTGGCCAGGGATGGAGCCCATCCTGCAGTGGCTGTGAATAGCCTCATAGTGCTGAGACTTCACCCAGTGCACCACCAGGGAGATCCTCCTTGTTTATTTTCTGTCTGGATTATCTATCCAATGATGTAAGTGGTGTATTTGTTGGGGGAGAAAGTGTAACAGGGTGGTCCCCAGGAGAAGGGGTGTGTCCCAGGTTCCCTGTCCCACCCAACGTAGGGTGGAGCTGAGCAGGTTATGAGAAGCTTGAGACACACAGAAAAGAGGACACACACAGAGGAGACACACAGACAGAAGACAGGAGGAGATGGAAGAAGGATGGAAAGCCAGCAGAGGCCCAAGGAGCAGAGAGACTTGTAAAGAAGCTGCACTGGCCTGGACTGGTTGAAATAGACGTGGGTGAGAGACCCGTGGGGAGGTTAACGATGGCTGTGTTGATTTTGGTTTTGATTTTGTTCTGT
>PVIJ01004992.1:9110-70673 GCA_004024925.1 Scalopus aquaticus | reverse complement strand
AGAGGTATTTTGGTTCCTCCCAGAATTATCTGGCTGTTTCTGACCCTCATGTGTGGGTTCCTGCCATAAGCTATTCTAGACTTGTGGCAGGCTTTCGAGATTTGCTTTGGGCCAGTCCCATTTGGGTGGACTTGTACCCACGAGGAGTTGGATAACATGGGGTGCTTGACTTAGAAAATATATTCTTTTTCTTCTCTGTCTTTTCTAATTGTATTAAAGTCTGGTTTCCACAAAAGGTCCTGTATGTTTTGTATTGATGTGGCGGATGGCTGAACCCATTTAGTACAGGGCAGTTCTGGGGTTTCGGGGGTGTCCCTCTCCTTGCCCTGTAACAAAAGGACGGCCTGGACAAAATGCCCAGATAGGTTTTACAGACCCCACCCCCACATCAGAGCAGAGAGATCCAAGGACTACAATCCCATGATGTCATCATCACGGAAGGGAGGATACTGGGAACTGAGGGTGGAGCTGAGCAGCCATGTTTGGATATATAACCAGACATGTGGGCTGGGGGTTGCTGGATTGTCCGCCTGGTTTTCAGTGCACCATTGAGATTCTAGCTCAGTGGAACTGGTAGGATGCATTCACCAATTTATTCTTTTTCTTTTTCCCTTCCCTTTTTGTAAATAAACCCTTTATTAATTTACTGTGTGTGTCTGCAGTTGAGTCTAAGTCCCTTTTTAGTGCACGGGTGAGAACCCACAGACAGGCACCCCATTATATATCAGGGCTGCCCTGTAACATATTGAGATCCCCTACTATTATTGTGTTGCTGTCAGTGTGTTGTGTTAGGGTTGTTAACAGTTGTTTCATGTGTTTGGGTACACCTGTTGTTGGGTGCATAACTCAGAAACAGTCAGGCAATTCTGAGAGGAACAGAACAAAATCAAAACCAAAATCAACACAGCCATCGTTAACTACCCCACGGGTCTCTCACCCACATCTCTTTCAATCAGTCCAGGCCAGTGCAGCTTCTTTTCAAGTCTCTCTGCTCCTTGGGCCTCTTCTGGCTTTCCATCCTTTTTCAGTCTCCTCCTCTCTTCTGTCTGTGTGTGTCCTGTCTCTCTTCTCCAGCTTCTTATATCCTGCTCAGTTCTACCCTACCTTGGGTGGGACAGGGAACCTGGGACACACCCTTTTTCCTGGGGACCACCCTGTTACAATTACATGTGTTTTGATTGGTGAGCTCAGACCATTCAAGTTTAAGTGATTGTTGATAATGAGGTTTATTTAGTGCCATTCTGTCTTATGGAGTTTTTGTTTTTATCTTCTTGTTATTTGTTTTTCAATGTATTTCTGCCTTCTCGTTTGTATGACTTTCCCAGATGGTTTTTATATTCTTCTCTCTTTTTAAGTTTGTTTGTTCCGGGTTTTTGTTTTATGGTTACCATGAAGGTTATATTAAACTTTATCTAAAATATTTCTTTTTGTGCTGATATTGACTCATCATCATTTGTGTATATAGTGTCCTTTTCCCCTTTATTGTTTTGTTGCCTCATATTATTCTTATTTATGCTTATGATCATGAGTTAGTGTTTATCATCTTGCTCAAGGTTTTGTGTTCCTTTGCTGATCATTTCTTATATAGTAGATCTAGTCATAGTAAACTCCATTAACTTTTGTTTTTCTGGAAAAGCTTTTATTTCTTCATATATGAATGATAATTTTGTAAGATAGAGTATTTCTGTCTGGCAGTTTTTATTTTTTAGAATTGTAAATATGTCCTTTCACCTCCTTCTAACCTTGAAGGGTATCTGCTGAGAAGTCTGATGAAAACTGACTGAGGTGCCTTTGTATGTTACATTCTTTTTTCTCTAGTAGCCTTTAGGTTTTTTTCTTTATTTTTGACTTTTGATAATTTAACAATGACATGTCTTGGTGTGGTCATTTTTCATTTAGAAATTTGGGTGTTGTTTGGGCTTCCTTTATATTCATGGTTAGTTCTTTCCTTAGATTTGGGGAGTTTTAGCCAGTGCATTTAGTTCAGTGAATTTTTTTTTTTTTTAATAGCTTTGGTCTCTTTAGTGAAGAAACTTTTCTGTTTCTTGATCTTTTTTCTGAATCTTGACCCTGTCTTTCTATGTTGGATTGAGCGGCTAGAATTACATTGAGTTTCTTTAATTTTTATTCTAAAACCCATCTATTGGGTCCTCAAATTCTGTATTGTTTACATAGGTCTCTGAACATACATTGTTCTCTTTGAGATTCTTCATCTTGTGTTCAGATGCTCATTGTTTGCTAGGCGTGCATGTTGCCTTACTTGGTTTTTCTCGTTGGGGCATTATGGCTTTAGTTTTATTCATCTTCTTTGTTTAACTTCATGAGGGTGAGGGAGGGGAAACTGGAGTTCAGAGACTCAATCTCAGTCTTGCTGGAGAGGGAGACCTATTCCAGATGGGGAGTCAGTCTTACACTGCCTGTTCTTCCCATGGATCCAAAACAAGCACTGATTGCTGCTGCCCAGAACCTGAGTACTAGGATCCTGCCTCCTTTTCCCACCTCTTACACAGCAGTTCTCCCTATAATCTTTCCACAGGGAGGGTAAGATAGGACTCTGCCACCTGCGCTACCAGCAACTAAATTTTCCGTGACTGAACAGAATCCCAGCACCCATGTGTAGGTCTACACTCCACAGTCACTGAAAAGGCTCCCCATCAGTGGTATGTGTGGACCACATAGTCTGTGTCCACTTTCCAGCTTGTTCGGCTTACTGGAGTGCCCAGGTGCAACTCCCACTCTCCCCATTATGCCTCATTGCCAGCAACCAACCTTGAGTGAAATACCACATGGGTCACTCTCCCTATGCTAATTGTGAGCTAGTAAAATCTGTGTGCAGTATTTCATTTTTTCTAGTTTTACTGAGGGAACAGGTTTATCAAAGCTTCCCTGTTCTGATTTGTTTTGGAGTAGAGGGTTACCTCAATCTTAATTAGGGATATTCTGATTTTTCTGAGGATATCTGTTAGGTCATTATGTCAAAGGATCTGTTAAGCTCAAAATTAGTCGAGATGGGTTCAACTCTTCCTTTATTTATTTATTTATTTATTTTTAGTTTAACTATAGTTTATGTCATTATATTCTCAAATGCTAGTGAGAATTTACCAATGAATTACTAGGGCTTGTAGTATTTTTGTGAGATTATTTTGTTTGAATGTAATTTTTATTTCCTTAGTAAATATAAGATTAGTCATCTTTTCTAGTTTTTATGCCTTACTTGGTTATGTCTTTTAAATTATTACTCCTAAAAATTTTAAGACGTTTATTTAAAACTACTTTTTAAAACATGCTATATCATTTTTTTCCTCCAAAGAAAGCAGTAAGGAAAATGCTATAGAGAAAAAAATTTTCTAGATTCACGACAAAATTGAACAATTAGGTTAATAGACTTTTCTGGTGACTTGCAATTTTTTTCCTAGCGTTCCGTGTACCAGTGACTTAGAATCATGTTATTTGTATTAGTTATAAAGGTTAAGATTTTATAGCAAAAAGACATTGTAAACTTCAGCTATGAATATAGAAGGTGGAAGAGATAATCTTTTGTGGTGCATTTTGTTATTTTTAATAGATACATTTTTCTTTAAAAAAATAAAGTGGTTAAAAACAAAAGAATCACTGTTTGTTTCAAGGTTCTCTATAATCTGATATTGATATGCAAGTTTTTATAAGATGATCTGTGGAAAGTCCTATGTAAAAAAAAAAAATCCTTACTTATTTTTTCACGGTATAGGATTTCTCCATCTCAGCTGTGGTCACCACCAAAACCTCCCTTTTCTAATAGGTTTTCCTCCACCAACGTGCCCACAGTCCTCCACCACACTCCACCAAACTCTCCTCCACACATCCAGAGTGTTCCCCCTTCCCCTCCCCTCCTGAGTCTCTCAGTCTCTCTGAAAAAGCTCTATTTTGTATATTTAAAGTACAATAATTTTTTTCCTCTTGTTTAAGGCAAACAATTTGGAATCCAAAGATTATCTCCAGGTTTGCCTTCGAATAAGACCTTTCACACCATCAGAAAAGGAACATGATCCTGAGGTTTGTGTTCATTTTAATTGGGCTTTAATACTTTACCTTTTACATTTTGTGGGCAAAATGCCATTGTTTTTTAATTTATTTATTGTGTGTTTATTTTTACTAATTTTTGTGTTCTAGGGCTGTGTGTATATTCTAGACTCAGAAACAGTGCTGTTGAAAGATCCTCAAAGCATTCTTGGGCGGATAAGTGAGAAAAGCTCTGGTCAGATGGCACAGAAATTCAGTTTTTCTAAGGTAAGTACTCTGGAAAATGTGACTGAATGATTTTTTTTCCTTTAAGAAAAAGAGACTTAGTTTAGGTTAAATTGCTGCATAATTGTATATGGTGAACATGTATATATAGATATGTGTATATGTTACAGGGCAGGGAGAGGGGCACCCCAGAACCTCCAAACCTGCCCATTCTATATAGGTTCTGCCATCCGCCACATCAACACAAAACATATAAGACCTTTAGTGGAAAGAAACTTTAATACAATTAGTGTATAATACAGAAAAGACAGGGAATATAGTTTTTAAATCAAGTACCCAATGTTACCCATCACCTCGTGAATAAAAGTCCACCCAAATGGGACTGGCACAAAGCAGGGCCCGAAAGTTTGACACAAATCTAAAGCACCTTTTGGCAGGGACCTATAGAAAAGGGTCAGAAACAGCCAGACAATTCTGGGTGGAAAAGAACAAAATCAAAATCAAAATCAGCATTGCCATTGTTAACCTCCCCACGGGTCTCTCACGCACATCTGTTTTAAACAGTCCAGGCCAGTGCAGCTTCTTCAGATGTCTCTGCTCCTTGTGCCTCTTCTTGCTCTCCATCCAGCTTCCTTCCTTCTTCTGTCTTCTTTCTCTCTCCTTCCCCAATTCCTTATCTCTCCTGCTCAGCTCCACCCTCCCTTGGTTGGGGCAGGAAACCTGGGACACTCCCCTTTCCTGAGGACCACCCTGTTAACATATATGTCTTGTGCTTATGGAACTAGGATGATAACGATGGAGGAATTAGGACTTAATGGAAGGGGCACCACAAGACAAACCTGACTCACACAAGGAGGTCGGGGTAGAAGGAATCAACATAGCCATTAGCACAATGATAACCAAAGTCCCTAGGCGCCAGCGCCTAAGTTACAAAGCATAAGACCCAGTAGGTATCAGACTGCTAAGCATGTTACAGAGCAGGGATGGCGGCAGACAGGGAGATTGAGCCCATTGTAGAATCTCCGGTCTCCTTTCAAATTCTAGTTCAGTTGTTCAAAATCAGCAACAGAGGAGACATCCTCAAAGATGAGCCCCTCCGGACTGAAAGAAGAGGATAAAACCTAACCTGTCCCCTCAAAGGGGCAGTTCTTCCTGCCCGCTTGTGTCTGTGCAAGCGTTCTTTACTGTCCTATCCCTTTTCCTAATAAACCTGTTCAAGTATGTGTAACATCTCTGTGTCATGGAGAAACTCACTGTGTGCCGTCGAAGGGGAGTTCTGTTGAAATTTTCCCAGAGTGAACCCAAGGACCCCGCTCTCAAACCCATAAACTGCAAAAATGACATCAATAAGGCACTGGTATTTTTCTCAAACATAGGGCTCAAATTTCAGGCCTGATAATGTATAATTATTAGTAAATAGGTCACTGTATAGTCTTTAAAAATTTTTTAAAGAAACGTTCTTTTCAAAATTTAGGTGGAAACTTGATTGGCTGGCTCCGATTTTTATTTTAATAGCTTCCTGACAGTTAAACTATCAAATGTATTTGTAGGAATTGGGGGATGTGGCATCTATTTCAAAATTGAATCTTATAAAACAAATATTTTTCAGTTTAAACCATGAGAGAGTGAAATTCATTGTGCATATGAACTTGAATTTTCTAAAAAGATTTGTTTTTAAAATGCCTATTTAGGTCTTTGGCCCAGAAACTACACAGAAGGAATTCTTTCAAGGTTGCATTAGACAGCCAATAAAAGACCTCTTAAAAGGACAGAGTCGCCTGATTTTTACATATGGGCTAACCAACTCAGGAAAGACATATACATTTCAAGGTAAGTTGCTTTGTTTTTTCTGGAAAGGAAAAAAAGCACTGATATTTAGTCACTTGTATAATCATTGCATGTAGTTATGTTTCTATTACCTAGTATGTTTACTCCACATTTTAATAGTAATAGATTATTGAATTTTTTTTGCCAATGGCTTTTAAATCAGATTGGCTTAATTCATTTGTGAGACTACTTTATCCATCTGATGGAAATAAGTGATAAAAATTCAGAAAAAGTGTTGATATTGTTAGGAGAGTGGATCCTTGTGGGTCCGGGTGTGTACACTGGTTGAAGAATAACAGCCGCCACACCAAACATGAGAGCAAGCAAGTGTAGATTTATGGAAGCAAGAGGAAAGGACTCCTAACAGCATAAGGGGGTCCAGGGAGAATGCCCATTTACTCCAGCCCCGTCCATGACTTTATACTCTCAGACTTCCTGTTGTCAAATGTGTCAGACTATTGATTAAGCACTAAGTGGTTGGGAAGTTTCATGTTGCTTATTTTTATGTTTCCTAATTATCCTGTAACCGGATCTTACTCTAGGTAGTGGCCAGCTCAGCACCATTTCAGTAAAACACCTCTATTTTCCTGGGAGCTCTTTTGTTCCCTCTGTTCCTATATTGTTTAAAATCACTGTCCCATGTCTCAGTCTTTTCCTGTTCCCCAAATTCTCCTGGTCTCATTCCCTTGCAGTCCCTCCAGAGAGAACACGCCACCTAGCAACCGCAAGGGTAGGGGGCATCAAGTCAGTCTGGCTACTTCCTGCTGGAAGGGGGCGTAGTAGGGCAGGGCAATGGTTTCGGAGCCGGTCTGTCCAAGGAGCCCCAGTACATAGTTGGTAGCCTGGAAATAGCTGTAAGCTGAAGGTTTACAGCTTTTAACCTGTGAGAGACAAAACTAACCAAGAGGTTTAGAATACACGGACCAAAGAGAAGGGCAAGCAAGAGTATGGCAAGGGGTCCAAGCAAGGGCAATAGCCAGGAACGGAGACCTGGCAATATACAGAGACATGGGCCAGCCAGGCGGTTTTGAGGGCTTCAGCTTGATCATTTAGCCAAACTGCACGCTTAAGAATTTGTTGGGTACGTATCTCTACCTCAGTGGAAGTGTTGATATAAAAACAGCATGAAGTAATAATAACTGCACAAGCACCTCCCTCTTTCTCCAGGACATAGTCTAAAGCCAGGAGCATGTGGGTAAAACATCCAAGGATTGTTATATATCCTTGAAGTTAGAGCCTGTGTCCTGAGCTAGACCTGCCATTGTACCAGTCACACTGGTTAGGGTCTTATGATTAACTACAGTTCTAACTGTCAGACCAGCCAAAGAGGCAATTAAGGTAGCAATGCCAAGAGCTATGAGTGTCAGGGGCTCCCTTTTAGAAAGATGATGTTCATAGGCTTTCCCTGAGGAAGGTTTGTGATGAAAAATGAGCAGGGTGTGAATTAAGGAGGAAGGTGGTACGGTTGAATGGCGTAAGCTGACCCAAGGTCCAGGTTCCACGAGTGGTATTTGGGTGTAGGCATTGAACCATAACAGTGTGGTTTTGGGTTTTAAGAGTTCCTAAAAACAGATAGCCAATGGGAGCACATAACAGATGGGAAGCAATGAAGTAAGCATTAAGCGGAGAAAGGTGGGCCAAGTTATTTTGGCAGCCATGGGGTAGTGCTAGTAAGAGTGGAGAAGAGGGCTGGAGGTGGAAGGTTATTAATCCAGTTTATGAAATCCTCATAAGGGCGATAGGTCCTTGCATGATCATAGTTGGGAGGATGTTGGATGGTGTAATGAATAGCATTTACGGGTGCCAAGTGGGTTGTATTATCACAAATTCTGGGTATCCCTTTACTTAGGGGTAGCAAGTCACATTATGATCAAGGAGGCAATGACATTGCCTCTTCCTTGTTTTTGACAATCTTACCATCCTCTGAGGGACCAATTAAGGTCCCTGAAGTGACTAGAGCCCGAATGCATAGCCATAGCCCATAGAAGAGAAGGCATAGAGGTATGGAAAGATGGTGTTGATAGAAAGGGGACATCCTGTAGATCCACCAAAGGGTTATCATGGTTGACAGGTTGGGGTATAAAGAAGACATTGTCTGCCTCAGTCTGATTGAGGGGTCGGATTGCAAACCATGGAATGCAGGCCCCTGCTTTAGGTTGTTTTAAACAAATCCAACAGTTGGGTGGAGGTTGAAATGATCGAGTTATATTGAGAATTGAGTTAGAACCCCAATCCGAGATGGTCCAGGCCTCCCTATTTAAGGATATTAGAATAAGGAAGTGTAATAGGAACATCACCACTGTGTTGAAACTCGGCGGGGAAAAACAACTTTCAGAGGATCAGCAGGACTCGGGTTTGCGGTCTGATGGTGTGAGGATGGCACGTCTGGGACCGGAGGCAGTGTGTCCAGATCCCATTGTTTGACTTGGGTGTGATGAGTCCGCGTGTCGATCTCTGGCATCTTAATGGCTGTAGGGGAAGTTAAAATGACAGTAAAAGGTCCCTCCCATTTAGGAGCAAGAGATGGTTGGTTGGAACGCAGGGTCTTAACCAGAACCTGATCCTCTAGCTGAAAGGGTGATGGGTGTGTTGGATCTCTAGCAGTTGGATTCTTGGCAATGAGTGTCTGAAATTTTCCCAAGTGGGCAAGGTGTTTTAATAGTTTAGGTGCTTCCTGATCCACTTCTAATGGGTTAGTCAGTAATGGCCATCCATACAGCATTTCAAATGGACTAAACCCATGGTTTTGCGGGGAAATTAGCAGGCGCAACAGTGCCAGGGGGAGGATCTTAGCCCAAGGGAGGTGGGTTTCCTGGGTGAGTTTACATAGATGTCATTTGACTAGGCCATTTACACGTTCCACCATCCCTGATGATTGGGGTCTCCATGCACAGTGGAGATGGAAGTCAATACCCAAAGCTTTGGATACTTCCTGTATTACTGTGGCCTTAAATGCAGGTCCATTATCGCCCTGAAGAGATTGTGGCAAGCCAAACCGGGGAATGATTTCTTGAAGTAAAGCTTTGGTGATCTCATGAGCCCTTTCCCCTGTGCAGGGAAAGGCCTCCACCCAGCCTGTAAAAGTATCTACCCAGGCCAAAAGTGTAGACCACCAGGCAGTCTTGGGCATGTGGGTGAAATCCAATTGCCAGTCCTCAACAGGCTGTCGGCCCTGGCTCTGTTGGCCTTGAGGAGCTTGTCTAAGGGCCAGAGAATTGTTTGCCTGGCAGATAGTACTTTGTCGGGCAGTCTGTTTAAGCTGGTCCTGGAAACCTTTCCCTTTAGGATAGGGCTAATTAAAGAATATAGAGGATCAGCACCCAAGTGGAAGGCCTGGTGGAGTTGCCGAAGAACCTGCCACTGGGAGGATAAGTTGCCCTTGCAGGGAGACCCACCATCCTTTAGAATTTTTTTGAGTCCCACTCAGTGTGCCTGACGATTTTCCTCTGAGTTGTAAGCAGGGGTGTCAGTAGTTGGGGGCCCTGTCCAAATCAGAGCTCCCTGAACAGCTGGGGATTTGTCACATGCAGCTTTAGCTTGTTGGTCAGCAAGACCTCGAGAGACAGGATCTTTCCTGTCTGGTGTCCCCAGCAGTGGACAACCGCTACTTCTCTAGGAAGCCCAACAGCCTGTAATAAAGCTTTTATCTCAGGCTGATGTTCAATGGGAGTCATGTCTGCTGAGGCACACCCCCTTTCTGCCCAGATTATTCCATGAGAATGGAGGACCTGATAGGCATACTTGGAATCTGTATAGATTGTGACCCACTGGTCTTTAGAGAGCTGCAGAGCCCTGGTAAGGGCAACCAGTTCAGCTTTTGAGCTGTCTCCCCCGGTGGCAGAGATCCTGCTTCTAATGTTTTAGAATCAGTGACAATAGTATATCCTGCCCTGAGGATTCCCCCTATTTTTTTAGCACTTCCATCGACAAAAAGGGTTAGGTCTGATTGAGGAAGGACCTCTGATTTTAGGTCAGGCCTAACTGAGCAAGTGGTGGCTAGTACTTCCAAACAGTCATGTTCTAAATGCTCCAGTGGGACTGGAGGCAGTAGAGTAGAAGGGTTGAGGGGGCCACATTGTTTTATCTGGACTTCAGGATGTTCCTAAAGTGGGGAGGGAGGTGGGTTTCCTGGGTGAGTTTACGTAGATGTCGTTTGACTAGGCCATTTACGCATTCCACCATCCCTGCTGACTGGGGTCTCCATGCATAGTGGAGAGGGAAGTCAATACCCAAAGCTTTGGATACTTCCTGTGTTACTGTGGCCTTAAATGCAGGTCCATTATCGCCCTAATACTTAGTCAGGCGGGCATCACTAATCCAGGGATGAGCAGTTGTTCCCAAAAGAGCTGAGATAGAATGGGGAGCAAAAATAGTGATTGGACAATGGCCAGATAATTTGAGACCCTCCGGCAGGAGCAGAGCAGCAGCAGCCACTGTGCGAAGGCAGTGAGGCCAACCCAGAATGACACCATCCAGAGATTTACTGAAATAACCAATAGGTTGATGATGGGTGCAGCACAATTAGGTAAATACTACTAGTGCAACTCCATGATTTTCAGAAACAAAAAGTTGTAGGTTTGGTTCCCAGGACAGAGCTAATGCTGGGGCCTCCAACAATTTCTTTTGTAAGGTCTTAAAGGCTGCCCTGCCTTCTGGTGTCCTCATCACTGCTTCCCTACTATCTGAGGAGGCTCCTTTTAATAATTGATACAGGGGTTGGGCAAGGAACCCAAACCTGGGAATCCTTTAGGGAATCCCAGAGCCCTTTAGGCCCAGAAAGGATCGCAAGGCTTTGATAGTATGTGGGAGAGGGTGGTAGAAAACAGGCTCAATTCTAGATGGGGCCAGTCCTTGCTGTCCCTCTGAAAGGAGGAGCCCCAAATACTGTACTTTAGCCAGGGACAGTTGTGCCTTTTCTTCAGACACCTTATCGCCTGCACTGGCAAGCAGGTTGAGAACCGTGGCAGTGAGCCATTGGGACTAGAACTCCAGAATGTCATCCACATCCTGGAGGACCTGTTTTTTGATCTTGCTGTGTCAGAGCCTGTAAATCTTTGGCTGGGGCTTGACCAAAAAGGTGAGGGCTGTCTCTGAAACTCTGGGGCAGAACAGTCCAAGTGAGTTGTGAACAAATTTTGGAAGGATCCTCAAAGGCAAAAAGAAACCATGAATCTGGATATAAAGGAATACAAAAAACACATCCTTTAGGTCCAGGACTGAAAAGAACTTTTTATCTCCTGGCACCTGGGACAGCACAGTATAAGGATTTGGTACTACAGGGTACAGGGGAATCACAGCCTGGTTAATTTGTCTTAAGTCTTGAACCAGACGCCAAGAGCCATTTGGCTTTTTTACCCCCAAGATAGGAGAGTCGCACAGGCTAGAGCAGGGAACCAGCAGAACCTGGTGTTTTAAAGTGTTGATTATGCCAGTAAAGACCCGACATGGTACAGGTCATGGGCAGGAGGGACAGAGCTGGTGGGGAGAAACACCTGCATAGGCACATGTGGGCAGAAAGACAGCTGCCCCGCATTCTTGCAGAGATGGCACTGATATAGTCCTCTTTCAGTTGGGAGGGGTTCATCTTCGAAGATGGCTCCTCTGTTACTGACTAACTAGAATTTGAAAGGAGCCCAGAGATTCTACAGTGGGCTCAATCTCCCCATCTTTGCCTTCTGCCAGCAATTGGACACATGCCCAAGTCTGCTTTTGTGATCTAGGCATTGGCATAGCTGGGTTCATGGTTATGCTAATTCCGTCTACCCCCACCTCCTTGTGTGAGTCAGGCTTCAACCCTATCTTAAGTTATATTTCCTCCACCACAGGGACAGTTCATCTTTCCTAATCCTTAGAGTATAAAACAAAAATTCTTTCCACAGGCACAGAAGAAAATATTGGTATTCTACCTCGAACTTTGAACGTACTATTTGATAGTCTTCAGGATAGACTATATACGAAGATGAACGTTAAACCACACAGATCCAGAGAATACTTACGGTTATCACCAGACCAAGAGAAAGAAGAAGTCGCTAGCAAAAGTGCTTTGCTTCGGCAAATTAAAGAGGTAATTTAGTGTGTTTTACATATATACATATTTTGACCTTTATAAGCTCTTTATTTCAGCCTATGTTTGTGGAATCCCCAGCCCCCACCCTTTGTTCCTGGGATATAGTTTGGCGCCAACTTCTGGGAGAAGCTAGAATATAGAGTCAGGCAGGGGGGCCTCTTCCTGGACAAAAGCCTCAGTTTGAGGGTATCTGCTGAAAACAGCAGGGAGACATTATGGCTAGATTAGCATAACCAGCTAGACCACTTCAATAGGAAGTTAAGTGTAAATAAAATTAGAGGTAGGATGCTTGGAGCAGTAGCAACTTTGGCACCCTTGAGGGCAGCTGCCCGGGATTCCCTGCCCCCTAGCTTGTGTGAGACTATGCTGCATCCCCAATGCACATCCCCACAGGCACCTTCCTCCCTACTGCCCACGTTCCTGGAATCTAAGCCCTTCTAATAAAAGTGTGAGCCTGAGCCAAAAAGCCGCCATTTTTCCAGAGATGTGAGCCTTGAGGCTGCATCTCCAGAGTGGTGGTCCCTCTAGATAACCCTCTCTCTCATTCGCTCACTACTTGGTCTCTTAAGTCATTTTTTCTCCTTCTCATGCCGCTTCCAACGTTGCCACCCCGTGAGACGACATATAGTGGTGTGGTAGTAAGGGTTCTTTTCTTTTTTGAGGAAAGTATTAAAAGCTTATTTCAAGTCATCTTTTTTCTTTATATTGTACAAATAGTAGAAATGGGTGTGTTTTTTTGTTGTTGTTGTTGTTGTTGGACAGATAGAGTTGCATTTTGTACGTAATGATTTTTAAAATTTTTTTTAATTATAGAAGTAATATGTATACACAAAATCTAAACAAGGGAATGTGAAAAGTAAAAATCTAAAATTTCTGGTATTCCCATTCCCAAAGAGAGAAAACACTGGTACTGTCACAGGGCAACCCCGATATAAAATGGAATGCCTGACTCTGGGTCCTCACCCGTGCGCATAAAAGGGACTTATAATAAGTCTCAATTGCAGTCACACACAATAAAATTAATAAAGGGTTTATTTACAAAAGGAGGGGAAGTAAAAGACAACTCAAGAAAAAAAAGAATAAATCGGTGAATGCGTCCTACCAGTTCTGCTGAGCTAGAATCCCAATGGTGCACCAAAGTCTGGTGAACTGCCAAAGAGAGAGAGCCCCCCAAAGTCCACATGTCTGGTTAAATACCAAATACCGCTGCTTAACTCCACCCTTAGTTCTCAGCATCCTCCCTTTGGTGATGATAGAATTATGGGATTCGTAGTCCTAGGTGTCTTGGATCTCTCTGGTCTGAGGTGGGGGTGAGGTCGGTAAAAACCTGTCCGTGGAGTTTATTTAGGCTGTCCTTTCTTCCCCAATAGTACTATATTGGAATGTACCCTTTTGATCATTATCTCTCTATGTAAAATTATGTAAAAACCTGTTCCATATGTTTGCATATATACACACACAGCCATATATAGTTGCACATATCTTTGTTTTTTTCTTTATATGTAGAATATAGTTTTTTTAAGCAAAATTAGGTTTTACTATACATGTTGTTACTTGCTCTTTTAACATATAAGTCTCTAACTGCTTTAATTTGTCTTATCTAATGTTACATATTTCCCTCTTTTTAAAATTATGTTTCCATGAAAAAAATGTTCTATAAAGTCTGTTTATTCCCTCTCTGCCTTCTGGATTTTATGTAACTTTCAGACATTTATTTGCTTTCGTACATAATTTTTTAACAGTTTTTATAAATATCTTTAAAATACTGATAGAGATTTTTCCTTTTTTTAAGACAGTTGAAGTCAGAGTTTTAAGGTAATAAAAAATTAACGTTCGGTGAAGTTAAAGATTCAGAGCCCATGATTATGGTCTCTAAAAAGTAAAATCGTGGGTATTTTAACAAAAGTTTTGAGGGTTTGGAACATAATTGCAAATTTAATTCCTAGGGAAATCATTAATAATTAGAAGAGTTTCCCTAATAAGTTATCTTGTTAAAAAAAAGTTATTATTTTGCCTATTAAATTAGTAAGATCTTTTTTTAAAAGTGAGAAATATTTTCAAACATTGTAAAATATGTTCTAGAGAGCACTTTGATAGTACTATATTAAGAGTAAGAACTTCAATTTTTTACTTAAGTTTTTCATCCACCAGTTCAGAATTAAGTTTGTATCCTAAGGAAGTGAATAGAATGTAGAAGAAAATATAGTAAGATGTTTGTTTTAGTAGTACTTTTGTTGACAACACTTTGTAAATAATCTAAATAGTCAATAGGGGAATAATCAAGTGATATCCTTTCAGTTAGGCTGCCATTAAATGTTTATAAAACATGTTTAATTACATAGAGAAAAATAAGTAAAATGTAATAAATGGGGAAAAGAATAGAAGGGAATATGCTAAAATATTAATCATAATTGCCTCTGAAGGGCCGGGATTTCATATGATGGTATTTTTAATACTCTGTAGTTCCCCAAATTTTCTGTTATAAGATGCATTTTTAATTACAAAAAAAGCAATAATAGGCAGGGTCACTGAATTGAATAGATTAAAGATTGTGGTTTGGTTGGTGAATTATTTGGATAGGTAATTAACCCTTTGCACTCAAGGTCTTTTTCGCATGGGCGAACTGGCAACTCTAGACGATTTCAGCTATATTAGGGAAGCATTTTACAGGTACTTTGAAATCATTTTATACTCAAAAAAAGTATGCAAATAATAAAATTTCACCAATTTATTTATTTTTCTATGAATACAACAAAATCTGTTAAATATTACACCCTGAAATTGGTTTTTGTGTGATATTTAGTAAAACAATCCCCAAGATGCAGTCTCGGTTTGTCAGGATGTGTATCACAGTGCTAAGCTGGACTGACTAAGCTAAGCTAAGAATTGGCTAAGGACGCAGGCTGAGCCTGGTCCACGAAAGTAATTGCGATAAGAATATCTTATCACACATCGGAAATAAACATATCGAGTTCCAAACCACTTGGGCGCCCTAGCGGCACTGCTCAAGTGGACGCATTAAACCCTCCGGCGCTGTAGTGGTGCCGCTCAAGTGCAAAGGATTAATATACTAGCTAGTGAATCTTAAGTAAAAATGGTTTTTAACTTTTTTTAATGTTTCTTTTTTTAGGTGGTTATGCATAATGACAATTATGATTCTCTTTGTGGTAAGGTTTCCTTCCTCACCTTTAAAATATTGATTATTTGAAATACTTTTTTTTTAAGATTTATTTTATTTTTTTATGCATGCAAGAGCTGTCGTGTAGGCCCGAAGTGTGGGGGTGTGGGTGAGAGGCTTCACCAGAGATAGAGTGCGGAGCAGAACAGGAAGATTGAGTGAAATACACTGCTAAGGGGAGCAGTGGGCGAGACAGAGGTCTGCTGCACCATGTTGGTTCGCTCCCTGGCTGGGACTCAAACTCATGCTGCAGATAGCTTCATAGTACTGAGACTTAACCCCCTGCGCCACTAGGGAGGCCCCTGAAATACTTTTGATTTTTAATCACTCTTAATGTTTTGATTTCGTTGGTCACATAGTGTTTGAAAAATATGGTTATTATGAAATGTTAGTCTTTGTAAAGTTTATTTATATTTAATATAGATATTCCTCTCATTACTCATTACTTATAATTTTCATATTGTATTCAAGAGAGCCACTTTATTTTCTTTATCCTTTACATTTAATATCAGTTTGGTTTCTAGAACATTTTCAAAGAGAAAAGAAAGATAACTGCCAAATTTTGCTTAATACAGGTATTATTTACATCTGTTTTGATCTAAAATATGTTTGACATTGCTAGTCAAAGGATTAAGAATACTTAGTTTTTCAAGTCCTGGAGTCTTAATCTATTTGGTTATCTCATTTCTAGTCATTTGCTTAATTTTGTAATTATCCTTCTCTTTTTTCTTTTTTTTTTTTTGGTAGGAAGTTCAACAAACTCTTTAAATATCTCAGAATTTGAAGAATCCCTGAAAGATTGTGAACAAGCTAGCATGAACATGGATAATAATGTAAAATTTTCTGTATGGGTTTCTTTTTTTGAGATTTACAATGAATGTATTTATGACTTGTTTGTTCCTGTATCATCTAAGTTCCAAAAGAGAAAAATGCTACGCCTTTCTCAAGATATAAAGGGCTATTCTTTTATAAAAGGTATACAAATATGTATTTTTTTATTCTATTACTCCAAAATCCCTTTCTAGATTTTGTTATGGCTATAAAAAAAGCACACTGGAAATTGAATTTTTCTATTCTCATTATTAGCATTAAGATAACTAATATCAAGATGAGACAGATTTGTGCTTTGGAAGTATGTTTTTATGTGTAAATTAAATCTGAATATTAAGGGTCTAGTTTATCTTCAGTATCTTTGATTAAAGTCTTGAATATCATTGATTAGATTTTTGGGTGTAAAAAAGCTATATGTATTGACATCCACATTGTTCTGCTACTTTGTAAGTGTCCAAACTTTGGAATGTTTCGGGGAATGTTTCTGTTCTTCCAGTGGCAAAACGTTTAATACTACTACTTCCAATCTTTTTATATTTTTACTCACAGGAGGAAATAGAAATATTTATAACATCATAACCCACTACCTGCATATACATATATACATATATAACATATATACATATATATATATGTATGTATGTATATATGCATTCATATTTGTACCTCAGATGTTTCATTACACTTAACCCTTACTCTAAGGAATGTATTTCGATGTTTTATTCTATTTTACTTTTACAAAATGAGATTATACCTCAGTAGACTTGATTTAATGATTCACTGATGAATTGTAATCTAGGTATTTTAAAGCTAGGTAGCTAGGTATTTTAAAGCTTGTAGCTAGGTATTTTAAAAAGTTTAATCTGTACTGTATTTTGTCTTTTTTCCTGATATTTACTTTCAAAGAATCTTACCTGTTTTTAGTTTTTCCTTTGTCAAACTGTTGAACATTTACATTGTATTTGTATAATTTAAATACTAAGACATTATTATAATGGCCTCTTCTTGTGTATGACTTTTCTAATGGCATATGGAATAGCTGAATTGAGTCCACCTAGGACATGTTATTAAAAGGAAAATTTCTGTATGTGGCTTAGGAAAAAGATTATGAAATGTAATCTTCAGAGATTGTGTCATATAATAAATGCTGTGTTTTTATAAATCAATATGTCTTCTATTTTTTAAAGACCTACAATGGATTCAAGTGTCTGATTCCAAAGAAGCATATAAACTTTTAAAACTAGGAATAAAACACCAGAGTGTTGCCTTCACCAAACTGAACAATGCTTCCAGTAGAAGGTAAGGAATAACCTTATGGTATAAGCCTGAAGCACCGGGGTATTTTGTGCTAATTTAAATACTAATTAAGATTAAAATGTCAATACGTTCTGGTATGTTAAATAAATTCATAGGCAAAAATCATAGTAATCTGAAGAACACTAACAAATAAGATCATGAGGATTGTTTCTTGGTTTTACTGATTTGCAAAATCTCTGAAGTGTTTTTACTCTTTTTTTATGTGAGTATGTTCCTATCTTCAGAGATGCCTATAATGGTGGACTTTTCTTTTTCGCCATCATTTATTCAATGAAGACAGACATTTTATGCATACCAAGCTAAGCCAGAATTTCAAGAGGTTAAAAGAAGAATATGTTGCTGATGGAAGGATTGTGGGTAAAAGACAGAAGGAAATAAATTTAAGCTGCAAAGTATTTAGAACAGGTTTATCTTAAGGGAGAAAGACCCCTGTCCCTCATACTTACGTGAAAGGGATAATATCTGATCCAGATAAGCCTATATTTAAGAGATATGTACTTTGCTACAGAGGAGATTAGCAACATATAATACCACTTTTAATTATCATTTTTGCAAGGAAATTGAGATTTTATTACAAATGGCTCCATTAGCAGAAGCAGTTTTATTAAGAGGAAGGAGTAGGTTTGATTGATTTGGGCTAAGTGAAAGATAAGGTATTTGGTTTTAAGCAATTGGGTATGTGGCAATGGAACACTTGGGTTAAAATATGGGTAAGATTAGCATATGAATAGATGTCAATTTTGTGTTTGCTTCTTCTAGTTAGAAGAAGAAATTAAAAATGAAAGATAACAGTTGGTCTTTGTATATTTCTTTTAGTCACAGCGTATTCAGTGTTAGAATATTACAGATTGAAGATTCTGAAATGCCTCGTGTGATGCGAGTCAGTGAGTAAGTTAAGCATTCATTAAATTGTAATTATTTGAAATTGTTTTATTTTGAATAACTTTTAAAGTTCTATTGTTGTTGTTAATTTAGACTGTCTTTGTGTGATCTGGCTGGTTCAGAACGAAGCATGAAGACACAGAATGAAGGTGAAAGGTTAAGAGAGACTGGGAATATCAACACTTCTTTATTGACTCTGGGAAAGTGTATTAATGTTTTGAAGAACAGTGAAAAGTCAAAGTAAGTCTGATTGAAAGCATTATTAACATTAAGGATTATAATACTTTTTTGTGGTTTACCTATTGGATTATGATTAAAACACTTAGAGAGCTTGGATTTTTAAAAATTGATAGAAACAAAAAACAATGGCAGTTGGTGCCAGTGACTCATCAAGTGAACCCAGCAATTCCTTTGCAAGTACATATCAACAGATTCTTTAATGTTCTCATGATGCTCCTTCAGCATCTAAAACCACTTTATTCTTATTAATGCTTGTGTTTTTCTAGATGTGATAGATTTCTGCTTTAATTAGCATTTTAGACTGAATAAATTATAAATCAGCTTTCATCATTGGTAGCTAAGGTATTTCATGGCTTCTGTTGTGTAATAACTCCATATTAGAAAACTCATCCCTATTCAATGTGATTTCCTTTACATTTTACCTAATGGATTTGGTGGTGGTGGTATGTTGTTGTTGTTGTTGTAGTAGTAGTAGTGGTGGTGGTAGTAGTAGTAGTAGTAGTAGCATTTAAAGAAAACATAAGGAAAAGAATTATTACAGTTGGAATTAGTCACTACCTAGAATTTAAGTTCGTGAGGGCTAGGTTAATAACTTCTTTGTAACATTTATCAGCATTCTGACTTTATGGGATTTGTTTTAACTTAGTGTCTTGAAATTTTTTTCCTATAGGTTTCAACAGCATGTGCCTTTCCGGGAAAGTAAACTTACCCACTATTTTCAAAGTTTTTTTAATGGTAAAGGAAAAATATGTATGATTGTCAACATCAGTCAATGTTGTTTTGCCTATGATGAAACACTCAATGTGTTGAAGTTCTCAGCCATTGCTCAAAAAGTAAATATAGTCAAATTTCTATAGTATTTATAAAGCCTTTATTAGAATATTAGTGATTTTTCCCCTGGAGTAAATAATGAATTTAGTTTTTTAAAGAAAAACAAAAACCATAAACACCACCCATTAGACACCACCCTTTCCCCCCCCCAAATTCCCCTCTCCCAGCCTCTTCACCTTTGGTAGCCTCATTTTGGTTTTTAATGTCCACTAGTTTATTTTGTGTTGTCCATTTATCTGCCTAGTATTTTTCTAATGTTACACATATAGATGAAGTCATTCAATATTTTTCTGGCTAATTTCACTTGTATAATCTGTCCTCTTAAGTTCCTTCCGTTTTAATGCAAATGGCAAAATTTCATATTTTCTTATATAGTTGAATAGTGTTCCATTGTGTGTGCATGCCACAACTTCTTTATCCAAACATCTAGCTGTGGGTTGCCTCCACATCATAGCTATTGTAAATAATGCTTCAGTAAACAATGTGGTGCATATAACTGAGTTGGTTCTTTCCTATTCTTTGGATTGATACCTAGAAGAGGGATTGCTAGATCATATGTTAGTTGTATTTTTAGTATTTTGAGAAAGACCAGTACTAATTTCAAAAACAGCTATACAAATTTATATACTCACCAATAGCGTAGAAGGGGTCCTCTTTCTTCACATCCTCACCAACACATGTTATTAGCAGTCCTTTTGATGTAAGCTATTTTCACAAGTGTGAGATAATAAATTTTTCACATTAAACTATAATTTGGGGGAAATAATTGAAAATTAAAAAGGTCAATATTTGACCAGGGAGGATATGGAAAAGATTGTAAGTCATCTATGCTAGGGTTAAGATTACCTCAGTTAAAAGTGTTAATAATAAATCCCCGTTACAAATTATAAGTATTCTTGCAATATGTAATCAGCTCTACCATCCCTTTGGTTCATTTAGTGGCTAACCGGGCAGCTCTCTACTAGGAATAGCACTAAGAACTGAACCCAGTAAAGTAAATTTTCCTGTGGAATACATAAACAATTAGCTTTTCCTCATAGAATACTTATTTAAAGATGCTAATTCTAGCTTGTATGTTTCTTTGCATAGTCTTTTAAAACACTCAGGTTATCATTTATCTTAAATTTACAAGATTTATTTCTGGACCATTCATACTTTTTTCTATTTAAAGTCACATTGGATATCTTTAACAGGTTTATGTTCCAGATGCTTTAAATACCTCGCAAGAGAAATCATTTGGACCTGCCAAATCCTCTCAAGATATATCAGTGGACAATAATTCAGATAATAAAATATTAAATATAAAAAGATCCACAATTTCATGGGAAAATAGTCTAGAAGATCTGGTAGAAGATGAAGATTTGGTTGAAGATCTAGAAAAAACTGAAGAAAACCAAAATGTGGAAACTGAACTTCATGATGAAGATCTGGATAAAACATTAGAGGAAGATAAGTCTTTGATTAGCCAAGAGGGAAAGAAAGTATGTATTAAGAACTCCTACTTCTAAACTTGGTTTATTGTTCTGACATAAGGGTCAACAATTCTGAGGGCTTCCATTTTTTTCAACAAGCATTTTATTTCTCATCTTTATATTTGATACAATGGACACCCATTTACACTTTATCTGCATTTGCCAATTTTACCATATTTACTTCTTTTTCTTTGGGTATGTGAATATCTTTTTAAATTGTTTTTTTGGCCTGTACCATTTAAAAACAAGATGCAGAAATGATACCTTACAACTGCATCCTATTATGTAATTGTTTCTTCAGTATACGTTCTTAGAAGTTTAATTTCAGAGTAACAATATCTATAGGAATACTTCAAATATGATATTGAACATTGAAAGATCTGTAGTTTTGAGAGATGATTAATTTATTATTGAGAAACTTAACAGAAACCTTTTTTTTGTTTGTTTTTTTAATTTGTACATACAAGCTGGGGTACAGGCCAGAGGCGTGGGGCGGCGAGAGGGTTCACCAGAGGCGGAGCGGGCAGCAGAACAGGCAGATCAGAAATACACTGCTGAGGGGAGCAGTGGGCAAGGCAGGAGAGGTCTGCCTCGCCATGTGGGATTCTCCCCAGCCAGGTGTCGAACTCGCGTCGCCACTGCCAACAGCTCCACAGCGCAGCACCTAACAGCTGCGCCACCGGGGAGGCCCACTTAACAGAAACCTTTAAAGATCATAGACTATAGGTGCTTGGGTGGTGGGTGCAGTATAGTGACAACATCTGAAGGGGGAAGATTCTATACCTTTAAAACACAAACAACTCTGTAAACTGATATTACCTCAAAACAGAAAGAAATATCAAGCTGTTTTCTTAATGCTATAACTTATTTTATTGCACGTCTATGCTGACCATATCAAGTGTTATTTAAAAGACCTTTGAGATAAGATAATTCTGTGCCTTTTTGGACAGTGTTTAGAATTCTTAGTAACTGCTCGGTATAACACTTGGACTTTAGATTTTGACAGTTTTATTTTGTTATTTTTGTTAAGGTAACTGGTTTATAACACTTAATGAACCAGAGATATAGGATCACATGTCCTCAGATGCATGTCACCACCCTATACATACAACCAAGGCACCCTTAGCCCTTCACCATAGTCCATTGGACCAAGCTTTGCTCCCCACCCCTTCACCTTCTGGTAATCTTAGTTTCTACAGACCTTTCTAGTGTTTGTTTTTTAATTGGTTTTGATCAATCCTTTGTTTTTTTCTTTCTATCACACATAACAATGAAACCACGCAATATTTGCCTTTCTCCTTCTGATTTCTCTTAGCATTAGGCCCTTCAGTTCCTTCCATGTTGTTGCAAATGGCAATAATTCATCTTTTTTTATTGCTCTGTAATAATCTGTTGTGCATATATACCGGATCTTAATTCAGACTCTCACCACTGAGTATTATGTTAGCTGCACGTTTGTCTCATATGGCTTTTATTTTGTAGAGGTATGTTCCATCTATCCTCAGATTTTTGAGTTTTTCTATTCATAAATGTATGTTGATTCCTATCATATGCCTTCTCTGCATCTATTGATCTTGCATACAGTTTTCTTTCCTTTTGTTAATGTGAATTTCACTGATTGATTTCTGATATTGAACCATCTGTGTGTCCCTGGTGGTCATGATATATGATCCTTTTTATATATTGAATTCAGTTTGCTAAGATCTTGTTGAGGATTTTACATCTGTGTTCATCAGGGATATTGGTATATAATTTTCTATGTGATATATTTATCTAGTTTTGTTATTGTGTTGTTGGCCTCAGAATATGTTTGGAAGCATTCCCTCTTTCTCAATATTTTGGAAGTTTTATGAGAAGACTAGGTATTAGTTTGTCTTTGGAGGTTTGTTAAAACTCACTAGTGAAACCATTTGGTCCTGGGCTTTTGTTTTTTGGGAAACTTTTGACTACTAATTCAGTTCCCTTGCTTATAATTAGTCTGTCCAGATTTTCTACTTCTTCCTTGGCAGATTAACTTTAGACCCAACCATAAATTTGAACCCACCTCTGAATTTGGATTTAATAGTAACTAACCTTACAGAATGTTATACAAATTAAATGAAATTAAATAAGAACTCCTCAAAGTAATTCCTCATGGATAATAGATGCTGAAGTTTTCTTTTTCTTTCTTAATGTAACCGGTTAGACCTAGGAGTTTTACATCTATTTCAAATATTTAGAGTGGCTCAACTGATTTTTCATTTTAATGAATGTCTACAAATTCAAATTTTTCAGTGAGAATACTGTTATCTGCTATTAAAAACAGATATAATTGTGTAATGAAAAGAGATTTACTTTTCAACATTTGGGCAGTATTTCTGGTGGGATATACTTGTTCCTTTATTAAAATTTCCATATGTATATGTTTTAGAAACTGCTGGATTTAATAGAGGACTTGAAAAAAAAGTTAATAAATGAAAGAAAAGAAAAGTTAACATTAGAATTTAAAATTCGTGAAGAACTTACAGAGGAGTTTACTCAATATTTGGCTCAGCGGGAAGCTGACTTCAAGTAAGTGATTTCTTTTATGGCAAAGATTGAAATTTTTATTTACTTCTTTAATATTCCTTAGCTTGTTTATTTTATATTAGATAGTTTGTATATCTTATTTGTGATCTCTTATTATGCGTACCTGAAAATAGCTCTTTTTTTAGAAAAGATTTATTTATTTATGCATAAAAGAGCTGGGGTGTAGGCCAGAGGTGTGGGGGCGGGGGTGAGAGGATTCACCAGAGACAGTGGGGAGGAGAACAGGCAGATGGACTGAAATACACTGCTGAGGGGAACAGCAGGCGAGACAGGAGAGGTCTGCTTGGCCATGTGGGAATCTCCCTGGCTGGGCTTGAACTTGTGCTGCATTGCCTGCTGATAGCTTCATAGGCTGAGGCTTAATCCCTTGCACCACCAGGGAGACCCTGAAAATAGCTGTTAGTAACTCCTGTGATGATTCTGAATTATATGTGAATGACTACTTAAACTTGCTTTTAATTTATAATGTAATCAATTCACAGCCTTTTGGTTAAGATCAAGTATAATTTGTAATGTATTTATAGCCACTTAAAACAAATACAAACCATACTTTTTCTGTTTCTTAATGGTATCAATTTGTGTTATGAAGGGAGACTCTCCTTCAGGAACGAGAGATGTTAGAAGAGAGTGCTGACTGTCGTTTGGCTATTTTCAAGGATTTGGTTAGTAAATCTAACATTCAAGAAGAACCATCCAATGAAGATCATGCCATGAAAGTTGAAACCAAAGTATGTTAACTCAGACATAAAAACCAATGCAGCATTTTGTACCAGGACTTAGTTTGCCACAACAATGATAAGAAACATGTAGTTTTATTATAAGTAAGCATGCTTTATAGGAATGAACTTTAGATAGTTTAAATATAGCTGTTGGACTTGGAAAGATTGATATTTGTTACAATTATATCTCATTTTGGTGTTGCTTGAGTCATTATATTGATTCTAGGTAGGTAGGTTCCTCTTTCATTATGGGATACCCTTCACAGATTTGTCTTGAGTTTTAAAAGTATAAGGAACCTGAAGAGCAATTAGCTTAATACTCTAATTAAAGCAAAATATTTATATGAAATAGGTTGCTCTTGCTGGCCAATTGATCATGGCTTTTGGGGGTGGATGTTCGTTGTTTTTGTTTTCTTTTATAATTATTCTGCTAGAGCCTGGAAGGTGATGCCCAGATTCTTGCTATGTCCATCATTGTGTGCCTGACAGGTTTGGGTCTTGTACTGAGTTTAAAAATGGAGGTTTGTTTCTTTAGCTATCCAAAAAAAACCTTTTAAGACTCATTATATGACGAAGTATACCTGAACTAGAGAATCATAGTTGTTTGATAATCACTTAACACCATTTATGACATTGTTTTTGGAGGGAAAAATATAAAGCAAATATCTTTTTCATAAGAGTAAGTTTAGATGTCTTATTTTTTAATTTCAAATTATGAATTATCTTGCAATATGTTTTTTAAAATGTCCATGTATCAGATGGTACCACATTAAAGTAGTGTAAGCCACTGTAAACATTAGGTATGTGGTTTTTGCTGTTTTTAGGAAACACGTAATTATGTAGGAATTGAAGATATTATTGATTCTCTTCAAGATGATGTCACTGATATTAAGAAACAGGCTGAAATTGCTCATTTATATATTGCATCTCTTGCTGACCCCCAGGAAGCTATTGCTTATTTAGAACTAAAGTATAATCATGTTAAAGCTGAATTAACTAAAACCAAAGAAGAATTAATCAAAGCCCAGGAAGAGTTAAAAAAGAGAGAAAATGGTAAGTAGATAATTTTACCTGTAGTCAGTTGTTACAAGTGCATACTCAGTTGGTAAGTGTAAGAGATTCATGCAGGTTATTAGACCAGAAAATAGTGACCAGAAAATTCTTTGTAGCTAATGTATTTACTACTGGACAGTTTCTATGAATTTGTAATAATTTACTATTGTAAGTATTTTTCCTTTAATTTGCTTTTAGACTAATATTAGAAAATGGATTTCTCAAAAAAGAAAACCACTTTTAGCTTTTATTAGCAAATTTTAAGATCTCACAGAAAATCGTAAAGCTGCGAGTTTTGTTCTTCTATATTATTTACAAACTCTCCTTGTATAGGATTTTTGGTTTAATAGATACTGCTCAAGGTTTGCAAGTTTGTGAGACAGTGACTACTGTGGTAGTCTTACAGAGTAGTCTAACAGAGTCTTACGAACTCTGTTAGATTAGTGCTTCATTATGACTCTGTGTGTGTGTGTGTGTGTGTGTGTGTGTGTGTGTGTGTGTGTGTGTGTGTGTGTGTAGTTAGATGAAATATGATGCCCTTTTCTGTGTTAAACAAGAAGGGTGAAAAGTTTACTGTGCCTCTACATTTTTGAAAGTGGATTTCTTTCATGATTAGTAAGTGATAAATTTTTTGAGTGTTTAATATCATTTCAATATTCTTTTTCAGATTCAGAAATTAATTTAAATTCATTGACTGAAGAGCTTGAGAAATCTAACAAGGTAATAATTTTAAGCATTATTTTGTATTGAAAAGGGACTTAAGTATTAAAGGGACATGTATTATGACTACATTTTTTTTTAATAATTTAAGAAAAACTAAAAAATGAATATGGTTTTAAAAAACTGAAAATCTTAAGTGTCTGTATCCTCATACCTCTTATCAGTGATGGCCACAAAAGTTTTTTCAAGGGCCTTCCCTGGTAACCTAGAGGTTAACTCTGTGTGCTATCACCACTGTGGCCTAAATTCAATCCCCAGCCAGGGAGCTAATCCACAAAGGGCACAACAAACCTCTCCTGTCTCGCCCACTGCTCCCCTCAGCAGTGTTATTTCAGTTAATCTGCCTGTTCTGCTCCCCACTCTGCCTCTGGTGAATCTTCTCACCTCCCCTGACATCCCCCCACCTCTGGCCTGCACCCCAGCTCTTCTACATAAATAAATAAATGAATAAATGAATGAATAAATAAATAAATGTGTTTGGCATTTAAAAAAATGTTTCAACAAATTTTAAAATAAGATTTTATAAAATTGAAACATCTAGTTTTTATGTTTATTTTTGCTTTATATGTGAACTAATCTAATTTTATTTTACTTTAGAATAAGGCTGGTATATCTTCTTTAATAATAAACGGTAAATTGGCTTGTAATGAAACATTTGAAATGCCTAAGGGCAATAAAACTGCAAGCTGTTCAGGAAGAAAAAGATTAAGTGAAAATGATCTTCAACATGATGAACCACCACTGAAGAAAGGTACTACTTTGGCCAATAGGAGGTCTTTAAGAAAGCTAACTGCTAAACCAGTAAACAGAAAAGTTGCAAGTAGGATGAAATTTATTTGTCTGAGGAAAAAAACAGGAACTCTAAATGTCACAAAAATTTTATGTCTGAGTATGGATATATTTAAAGCTCCCTTTATGTCAATAATTTTTTTAGATATTATACTTTTATCACTTTTGCATGCTATTGTACTTTTACTAATGTGCTTACAATATTTAAAACTCAACACTTTCTTTTTCATAATTGTAGTACCTTTTTCTGCCAAAATCTCTCCACTTTGTTTTCTTTATTTCCTTTGCATTCTTTGTATATCTCAAGAGAAGGATACGTCCAAATTGTATTAAATATTGAACTACTGAAAAGGGAAGCAGGGAGATACATGCTTATTTGATATCTTCCTATTTTTGTGAAAGAACATGTGAACTTTTGTGTTTTCACAATGTTATTATTTCTTTTAGAAAACATTTATAATACAACAGAAGGTAAGGATTTCTATAGAGAATATACATTGGTTTTATGAAACCTAACACTGCTTGAGAAAAATTGATGTCTTTTCATCATTAGTAAAATAAAAATACTTTCTGACTCCTGACTTTCTCAAGAATTGAGTAGTACAGCAACATAATAAGTACTCATAGAAACCCAGTGAAATGAATGTTTTTCAAAAGCAGATGCATTAAAGAATAATGTAGTGGTGACATGCATGTGAAGAGGTCTGAATCTGCCCTCCTAAAACACATACAGTATTATAAACAAATGTTTTCTCTATCCAACACACACATACGCAATGTGTCACTGCATGCTTGGTTTGTAGGATGTACAATGTATGTGCATGCTAGCAAACTAATATACATAATTATCCTTTTGTTACCATTGAAGAGGGTACTTCAGCTACCAGAAGAATAACTTTGCTGTGATTTCCAGGGCATTGTTCCTCTCTTTCATTTTGATTAGTTTCATAAAGTAATTGGGAATGTAAGATCAGTGAATCACTAGGAAGGAAAAGTAGTCAGAAGTTAAGCAATCTACATAGTATGACTAATCCCAAGGGTAACCCATTCACAAAGAAGTTGACTGTGTTAGAATTATAGTTTTAACACCATGAATAATTTGTATATGAGTAGATTTAAGTAAGTTGAAGTAATTTAATAAAATATTTTTTCTCCTTAAATTCACAACCATTATGGTTATTTCTAAATTGTGTTCCCGGAGACCTTAGAGATTACATAAGTGATCATATAAAAATTGTAAATATTACCACCCTCTTTCTCCTCTACCTGCTACGAAAAAATCTCCAAAACAAGATATGAACTCTTGTATAATCACTAAAATAGAGATGAGAGAATTGTTAGTTTTATAAGATGCCTGCTCTCGGTTCTTAAAATGGAGTACAAAGTCATTTCCCTATGAAAGCGAATTTATTTGTTGGAGGTCACTGTACTGTACTTTGAGGAAGCTGGTAATCATGTAAACAGTATAAGAAAAAAGCCTTCAGAGAAAAGACAAACCAGAGTTAATCTGAATTCCTGTGATATTTTTTCAATCAAATGATTTTCTTACAACAAGTATAGATAAGGAATATAAGTATAGGTTGAATGTAATATAAATATTTAATCACCATATTACCATTCATTTCTACTGTTTATGTTTGCTTTTTGTAAATTAACATTATTGTAGATACTTCAAGAGTCTTTCTCCCATCTTTATTACTAAATTTATCTCCCTGACAAGAATGTTCTGAATATGTTCAATGAATCTTACGATATAAAACAGTAAATGAAAAGGAAAATGTGGTGCAAATTAATTTGATTTACTTTTTTTTTTTTAATTTTTTTTTAAAGATTTATTTATTTATACATACAAGCTGGGGTACAGACCAGAGGTGTGGGGCGGCGAGAGGGTTCACCAGAGACAGAGCGGGGGGCAGAACAGGCAGATCAGAAATACACTGCTGAGGGGAGCAGTGGGCAAGGCAGGAGAGGTCTGCCGCACCATGTGGGAATCTCCCCAGCCGGGCGTCGAACTCGCATCGCTGCTGCCGACAGCTCCACAGCACAGCGCTCAACCACTGCACCACCAGGGAGGCCCTAATTTGATTTACTTTATATTATGTAGTCATCCTAGTGTTTGACATATAGCAGAATTAAGAGAAAAACATTATTTGATCACAAAGTTGAATTTTCTTTATTCAATTAAGGATTTAAGGACTAGATTCATATAGTCTGCAGAGAATTACATTAAATAGCAGAACAGAAGTCTGATTTGGTGGAGAAGACTGAGTTATTACACTTTGGGATGACTTCCCATAGTTAACTCATTGTACGATGTTAGGGAACAATCTGATAAAGTTTGTTGTAAAAGTTAAATAAGGGTAAATCTTCAAAATTCCAGATTAGCTAGAATACTTAGAATAATAAGACAAAAATCTTGCAGAAATAAATTTTAAAAATACAACTACAAATGAAAGCCTCAGAAGTAAATCAGCAACATTTAAGAAAGTGAAGCTATAGAGCAGGGGTAACACTATGCTCCTTCCTCTTAGAGACCTGAGAAAACATGTATGTTACATATAATAAAACCTTATCTAATAAGCTTTTTTTTTTAATTCCTTCCACCAAACCACCTGTGCCTACACCCCATCTGTCCCCCTCTGCACTTTCCCCAATTCCCTCTAGTAACTATTATCTTCTTTTTTGCCAAGTTAAAGTTTTTATTTCTTCTATTGGGTATTTATATTCCACAGACGAGTGATACCATCCGAAATCTTTCTGGTTTTGGCTGATTTCGTTCAATATAATCATGTCAAGATCTGTCTGTTTTGTCCCAAATGCCACTGTTTCATCTTTCATCATATTACACAGCTGTATAATATTCCATCAAATGTATGCTCCACAGTTTATCCATCTGGTGAAAGGTACTTAGGTTGGTTCCATGATTTGATCATTATAAACAGTGCTGCTGTGTACATAGGTGTAGACAGATCTTTTTGTATTGGATTTTTCATGTTACTTGGATAAATACCAGATAGTGATATTACTGGGTCAGATGAAATTTCCATTTTTATTTTCTTGAGAAATCTCCATACCATTTCCACAGGGGCTATATCAGCTTCCATTCCCACAAACAGTGAATGAGAGTTCCTTTTTCACCACAACCTTGCCAGCATTTAATTCCCTTCTTTTTTATATGGACCATTCTCACAGGGTGAGGTGGTATCTTAGTGTACTTTTAATTTTTATTTCTCTTATAATAAGTGATGTTGAATTTTTTTTTTTATAAAAGCACACCATATTTTCCAAATCAATCTTTGATATTTGTCTCAGGAATCTGCATGTTAATAAGCTCCCTGGTAATTCTGCCCAGTGAAAGCAAACAATCACTGTTGTAAAAAGATGTTGTTAAAGAGACTACTTTAAAATCTAAGTAAAATTTTTTTTAAGATTTATTTATTTATGCATACAAGAACTGGGGTGTAGGCCAGAGGTGTGGGGGATGAGAGAATTCCACCAGAGACAGAGTGGGGAGCAGAAGAGGCAGATCTACTGAAGTATACTGCTGAGGGGAGCAGCAGGCTAGGCAGGAAGGTCTGCTGTGCCATGTAGGAAGCTCTCTGGCCAGGGACCTAACATTGGCTGCAGATAGCTTCATAGCACTGAGACTTAACTCTTTGCGCCACCAGGAAGGCCCTAAGTAAACTTTTAAATGTAAAGTTACAGTAGTATAACCAATTTATGTAATATAGGCATTTTTAGGTTACAAGTTTACACGTATCTAGAACCAGGCTACTGACTGCAAAAATTTTATTTTTCTAGTGCAGTGATAGTTCTTAGAGATAGAAAAGAAAAACGTATGTGAGGTACCTAAAGTTCAAAAATATTTCTGTTAGGACTTTTTAGGTATATACAGAGGGATAGAGATAGAATCTGTTATCATGGAATTTGGAATCTTATAAAATGAAAGTAACGAACATATTATTCCAATATGAGGTATATAGGGAATTTTGTGGGGACTGATCAAAAAAAAAGATCTAAATATATACTCTTTACATTCATTGGGCAGATACCAGCTGAAAGTGATATATTTCTTAACAAAAGTCAGTTCTTCCTTATAACTGTCTTTTGCCCTTAATGTATCCTTTGTACTTCATGTTATATGAGACCTTTAAGCGTGAAGAACTTGATACTTAAAGTGCTTAGTGAGAACACTAATTAAAAATATGAGTTAAATCAACAAATAAATGGTTAGTAGGTGATTGAATAAAGATCAAAAGGACACAAAGGGCTGATTATTTAAAGCAGTGTGTGAAAAGTTCACATTTAAACATCAAACCATGTAATAAATAGAACAGAATTTTTTTTTAACAGAGTCAGATTCTTATGTTTTGAAATAGTTTTCCTAGAATATGAGACACTCATTAGCCCTTTCATATAATAATGGAACTTATATGAAAATATTTTTAAAATTCATTTATCTAGAGAATTAGGAATTATGTTTTGAGATTTAGTCATACAAACTACAAGAAACAGAAACATAATTTGTATTGCACAGTTATGTGAAATGAGTTAATATGTGAAAATGAACATTAAGAATTTTAGCTAATAATGCATCTGCTCTGGGTATAATTTAACTTATGCCAACTGTAATTGTTAGAATCCTTGTATTTATATAACATATACAAACTGCTTTAACATATATATAAACTCATTTTGGTCTCAACACTTTCTGGTAGAGAACATAAGGCAGGCAGAAATATCCTTATTCTACAAATGTACCTAATGAATCTGAACAAGGTAGACTTTTCATTTTAATCAGACAAACTCTTTTGTACAGATTTTTAGTTTGACATCTGTCATAGCAAATGACATCTGTCTTGTAATGGTAATACAGAGTTGTAATAGAACATTGAGTAATATTAAAAGTCACTTTATAAAAGTAGAAATAACTGGTAATCCTACTCAAGAAGCTGCTAGCATTTTTTATCCCTTTGCTCTCTGCATTAACTTAAGGGACTTTAATTTTTCACACAGGGCTTTATACCATCTTAGTTTTGCAACCTGTTATTTCTTTTTCACTCAATAAACTTATTTCTATTATTTCATTTAAAATTTGTTTTTGTTTCGTATGTGTCAATGTTGGCTAGTATGGTAACTTTTTTATTTTATTAAGATTTGTCAGATTAATACCAATTTTCTTATTTTTAAGGACCTGTTAGCCCAACTATAACAGAAGAACAAAAGAGTGAAGAAATGCAACAGAGTATTTCAGAGGGAAGTATTAGAGTTTTACAAGAAGATAATGAAGAACTGAAAACACGTTTACTCATTGTTAAGAATGAACTTAAAAATGAAAAGGAAGAAAAAGCAGAATTAAACAAACAGATTGTTAGTTTGCAGCAGGAACTTTCTTTTTCTGAAAAAAAGAGTGTTACTTTTAGTTTAGAGGTCCAGCAAATTCAGTCAAATTATGACAATGCAATTTCTGAATTACATGTACAGAGGGGTAAAAATCAAGAACAGGAGGAAAAGATCATCAAATTATCAGAGGGGTTAGAAATCGCCAGAAGAAACATTACAAATAACGTTTCACAAATAAAATTAATGCAAGCAAAAATAGATGAACTACATAAGCTGGATTCAGTTTCTCAAATTTCAGGCATAGACTTGCTCAATCTTAGAGAACTGTCTAGTGGTTCTCAAGAGAGTAATTCCCCCAAATCACATTTATACCTTGTAGACAAAGATTTGGCAAGTAAGCAGATTAAAGACGATCATATTCAAGAACTCAGTAGGGAAAGTTCTTTCTACTCTAGTATTGAAGCCATTTGGGAGGAGTGTAAGGAAATTGTAAAGACCTCCTCCAAAAAAACTGATCAGATCCAAGAACTAGAACTACAAATTGAAAAATTACAAGCAGAATTAAAAGGCTATAAAGACGAAAACAATAGACTGAAAGCAGAGGAGAGGGAGATTAAAAATCAAGATGACCTACTAAAAGAAAAAGAAAGTCATATACAGCAGCTGAAGGAAGAATTGCAAGAAAAAATGGTTAGTCTTGAAGTTCAAGCACAGCTTGTAGTTAAAGGAAAGAGAGAACTTTCAGAACTTTCACAAGATGTCACTTGCTACAAGGTGAAAATAAAAGAACTTGAAGCAATCTTAGAAACTCAGAAAGATGGATGTAGTCGCTTAGCCAAGTTAGAACAAGAAATTTCAGAAAAGGAGTCTATAATCTTAAAGCTAGAAAGAAATCTGAAGGAATTACAAGCAGATCTTGAGGATTCTATCAAAAACACCAAAGATTTAAGTGAAAGGGAAGTCCAAATGAAAGAAGCAATCACACAATTGACAGATAATTTGCAAGATGCAAAGCATTCACTTCAGTTAAAGGAAGAAGAAAAAGAAACAAACCGTCGAGAAACAGAAAAGTAAGCTAAATGTTATTCAGCTGTTATAAAATATGCAAAACATTCATTTTATTGATTTCCTGTGTTCTTTAAATTCACTTAGGTGGTCATAATTTAATATATTGATTAATGTCATATATGTCTTTGGAACCAAAAGTTATATGTAAATACCTATTTATAAAATCTTGTGAAGTCCTCTCATTCATGGTTTTACATTACTAATTTATAAAAGATATAATTTTGTAGATAGTTAGGTTTGTACACATAAATCCTAAGTAGCTAGTGATGTGCCAGTATAGAAGAGTAATTTGTGTTTTTTAGATTAAAGGAGAAACTCGCTGCAAGCTCTGCTCTGACGCAGAATCTGAAAGCAGATCTTCAGAGAAAGGAGGAAGAATATGCTGAACTGAAAGAGAAGTTGGCTGATGCCAAAAAGCAAATTGAGCAAGTACAGAAAGAGGTAGGTTATTTGAAAAGTTGTGTGATCGGTTTAAATGATAAAAGCTATTTTCCTTTATATATAAAATTTAACTACTAATTTTAGGATTAGATAGAACATTGCTGCACTTTTCTTAAAAAGAGAAAAGAAAATCTAGTCAACATAAACAAACTGAAACAAACTTTTCCACCTTTTAGAGATTTTTTCTCTCTTTTTTTTTTTTTTAAGATTTATTTGTTTATACATAGAAGCTGGGGTACAGACCAGAGGTGTGGGGCTGCGAGAGGGTTCACCAGAGACAGACCGGGGAGCAGAACAGGCAGATCATAAATACACTGCTGAGGGGAGCAGCGGGCAAGGCAGGAGAGGTCTGCCACACCATGTGGGATTCTCCCGGGCCAGGAGTCGAACTCGCATCGCCGCTGCCGACAGCTCCACAGCGCAGCGCTTGCAGCGCTTAACCGCTGTGCCACCAGGGAGGTCCTTTTCTCTCTCTCTTTTAAGGACTGCTAAATTCAAGTCCCACTCCCCCCAAAATAGAAAGCATGCTTTGTGCATAGTATTTAGGGCTATTCAAGGAAATTGTAACAGGGTTTTAAAATAGGAATCTCAATCTCCTTTTTTCCAAATCAGACTATACAAAGTTATATACCATGAGACAAAAGCTCCTTCCCAGCCATCATGTTTCTAAGGCATCAGATGTTACCAATTTCTTACTCTTCACTTCCCTCCTTCCTTCTCACTTCTTTCCTTCTCTTCTTAAAAAGGAAAAATCCTACATTCTGAACATTGTTTTTTTTTTTTTCACTTACTGGCCTGTGTTCACTATGATTCCTTATCGGGATATAAACCATATCCAAATGAGCTTTTTTATAACTATATAACATGTATTTACTATTAATCAGTCCCATTGTTGGATAACTGTTCACAGTAGTTTACAGTCCTCTGCTTATTCCAATTACTCAGCAGTGTCATTTCGAACATTTGCAAGTCTTTCTGTGGTACAGATTCCTAAAAGTGGAATTTATGGGTCTATACATTTGTAATTTTCATATTTATTACACTCTTTAGAGATTATGCCAATTTACATGCCAGAACTAATGTCTGAAAATAAGAAAGTATCTTTTTCTCTACACCCTTTTCCATAAACTAGTAATCGCATTTCCTTGATATTTATTAATTTGATGTTAAAATGGTATGTATCACTATGATTCTGACTTGCATTTCTCTAGTTATGATTGATCATCATTTTGTTTAAAAGACATTTTTTCCTGTATTCATTTATTTGTTTATCCTGTATTCATATTCTTTGCTTTTTAGAGGGTTTCTTTTTAATTATTACTTTATGGGAACTTACTGCATATTCTTATGACTGCTTGATTTTTAAATCATAAACAGACTTTTTTAAAAACTGAAAGTTTTTTTATTACCCTGCATTAATTGCAAAAGAATACTTAAATGTTTATGGTCTGAAGAATAATGATATGACAAATGCTTGTTTGTCTCATCCCTACTCCAAATTTTATAACCCCCATAGAAGTTACCATACTGAATGTTTTGTATTTATCTTTTTCTTTTTAACCTTTAGATATATTGCTTAAACTTTATCTCTAAACAGTATATTGTATTCTTTGAGGGTTGGTTTTGGTTTTGGTTTTGGGGGGGTTTTTTTGACCATTTGGATTGTTTCCATTTTTTAATCATAGAAACAGCTTACCTATCTAATACATGCCCTTGTTACACACGCACAAAAGTTTGTATACCCAAGGGTGGAATTGATGAATCAGAATATGTGAAGGAGGTATCTCATTGTGGTCTTAAATTACATTCCTCTGATTATTAATGAAGTGCAGTATTTATTCATGTTTTAATTAGCCATTTGTGTATTCCCGTTGTAAAATCCATTTTTTTTCTATTTTCTTTTGATTATACTGTGCGTGTCTCTTTATTCTTGATTCTACATCTTTGTCATTTAAATATATTGCAGATATCTTCTAGTCGACCTGCTTTTGATGGTTGTAATTCTTTATTTTGATTGCATTATGTTTTTTACCAGTCTTTGGACAATCACACTGCCTCACTTGGTGAATGTCCTCAAAACATAAACCAGCATGAATCAGTGCTCCACTTATTTTTAGTTTTCACTTTTTTATATTCTTTTTCACTTAGTTTTTTTTTAAAGATTTATTTTGTTTTTGCATACAAGCTGGGGTGCAGGCCAGAGGTGTGAGACAGTGAGACGGCTCACCAAAGACAGAGTGGGGAGCAGAACAGGTAGATCTACTGAATTACACTGCTGAGGGGAGCAGCAGGCAGGCGAGACAGGAGAGGTCTGCTGCACCATGTGGGATCTCCCTGGCCAGGCTGTCAGACTCGCACTGCAGCCACGGACAGCTCCACAGCACTGCGCTTAACCTATTGCGCCACCAAGGAGGCCCCTAGGTTCTTTTTTTTATTATTATTATGTCAGTATTCCTTGCTTCCTGGCCCAATTCCTTAGTACATTTAAAAATTTTTTAAATTTTTAATCCAGTATTTTCTGTTTTTTTCCAGAAGAGAATTGCTTAATTTCTTCTAAACTGCTTGAAATTGACTTTGTGGAACAACTTTTCATTTAACATGAGAAAATTCCCATGATAATGCAGGTCTGTAGTGGTTAAGAAGGGAAGAGAAACTCTTGTGCACCTGGTGCTCTCTACATCCATCTCCTTTTTTGTGAGCAAAAGGTTCTTTGGTTCTTTTTTACTCCTGCCAGCTTAAGCAGTCTGATACTTGGAGGCTTTGGACTAAGTTCTTTTGCTTCATTTATAGCAATTTGTAGAAATGTGTAAATTGTATTTCTCTTTGTTTTACCCATGGTTCTCAGATTCATTGTTAGTATATTTAGCAAAAATCTGATTTAAGTACAGTGATAAATACTAAACTTCTGTGATAATATGGGGGAAATATTTGCATTATAATGTTAGTTGTCTGAACCCACTTTTTTATACATTTAATAGGGTTAAAGTCTCACTTGTTGCGTTTATTAATTTCTTATAATGAATATGTATTCATTTATAATAAAGGAAATGTGATTAACATTTTCTCAGTGGTATCTTGCCCATGAATAGTTGTTACTTGTTCTTCTTGTGAGGCAAAGCTAAGTCAGGAATATCTCTGTCATCATCTTAATGACTACACCTATTTAAAGTTTTTAATCAATGGAAGAGAAAATAGCACCATAGATAAAATGTAAATCTTACCTTGTTTCTGATAATTGCATGAAGAAAAGTTTCCAGACAATATGGCAAGTATTTCAAAGTAGATTAGATTAGAAATGTTAAGACAGTAAGGATAACCTAAACTATAATTAGGCAATAGGGAGATTTTTCATCAAATCAGCAGTTAAAAGCAGTGAACAATTTGGAAAAAGACTTTGTCACAGAAACTTAGATTGTTTGCTTTGTAGGCATGTAATTTTGGCCAATTCATCCTTTGTTTCCCTGTCATAAATTAGTTGCCTTTGAATTTAGTGTAGGTCCTAAGCTTGTAAAATAAATTGTAGAATAAAATTTAGGTTTGAATATCCCAGGATCAAATAGATAAATAGGTTAAAAAGTTTTATAACTTCCAAGCAAATTACTGGTAAATGCATTAAATATCCCAGCACATAAGCTGCAGTCCTAGTTGTCTTTCAGTTCATTCCTTTCATTCTGTGGAATCGTTTCACTTCAATTTCAAGTAGTTTAAAAGAAATTCACCAATCTTCTATTGAAAACAACAGAAAATGCTGGGTTTAAAAAATGTTTAACTTTGCATCATTATTGCCTTTTGTTATGTTCCTCTCACTAGCTAGAAGGAACTTTGGATTTATATTCCTATTACCAGTTTACTCATTGTTCATAGCTTCCTAATAGAATAAATTTAAAGGTAAGCTTTAGACTATATATATATAGCCTTCAAGTATTTTCTCATTTCTATTGGGTAAAATATAATGAGACCTCTGTCATTTGGTTTTGAACCAGTGATTCTGAGATTTGGTCCACCTCTTTTGACTTTGCTTATAGGATGGTGAAGAACATAATTCATTGCTCTTTTCGGATTATTTTTAATTTTTTATTAATTTTTGAATTTTAACTGATTTTTTAATTTTAGGTCTTTTTTCCTAAGTGATTTCTTGGCTCAAAATTCTTGAGGTATAGAAATTTCCTGGTTTAAAATACTATGATAGGACCTCCCTGGTGGCGCAGCGGATTAAGTCTCAGCCTATGAAGTTATCCACAGCTACCACAGCACAAGTTCGATCCCTGGCCAGGGAGATTCCCACATGGCGCAGCAGACCTCTCCCACCTCGCCTGCTGCTCCCCTCAGCAGTGTACGTCAGTAGATCTGCCTATTCTGCTCCCCGCTCTGTCTCTGGTGAATCCTCTCACCACCCCACACCTCTGGCCTTTACCCCAGTTCTTGGAAGCATAAATAAATAAGTCTTAAAAAAAAATAAATGAATAAATAGTATGATAATCAAACATGGTTTGATTGACTTCTGTTCACATGGAACCACTTACTCAGTTGTTAAAAAATAGCTTCTTTTTCCAACTGAAAGCATTTTATTGTAACCCGTCATTAGGAAATATTTTTTAAGAAGTGAAAAACCCTGTCCCCTGTCTTTTTCTCTCTTTTTGAATGTGATGACTCTTGATAGTCCGTCTGTGTTCTTCTAGGTCTTTTCCCCCCACTTTTTTTTTTTTAACTGAGGTATAGCATGGGTCTACAACACTGTATATGATTTAGGGGATATAACATATACTTCTTAAGATGTCCCTTACTGCGCCCAGCACAAAAAAAACACAAAACATAAATCTCCTACCATTGGACTTCCTGACACTCTTCCCTCTTGTGGCCTCAATTCTATAGTCAAGTTGCCTCCTAGATCTCTTATACACTTTTTACATAATGTTTATAAATAATTGCTCTATTTAACTTGTATGTTTTGTATGTTTTTATTTTTAATAAATGGGATCAACTATGTATATTCTTCAGTTTTGTTTTTAAGATTTTTTATGCCAATATTGATGGAAGTATCTCTTATGTATTGTTTTATTATATAGATCACTAACATTATTATGAAGGTGGGTATTAAGTGTTTTTTGTTTCTCAAACTAAACTATGTATAGTGCCACACAGTACTATTTTATAATAGTAATTGCAGTAGTAGCAGCAGCAGATTACTCTGAGCCAGTTATTCTGAGTTTACATGATCTCATTCAGTTCTCACACAAATATTAGAGGTAGTCACTATTTTATATTTACAGTCTGTGAGTTAAGAAACAGGCATTGAGGGATACAGCTTGTCCAAGTTCACTTAGCTACTGTATAGCAGAGCCAGGATGGAACCTATGATAGTCCTCATGTGCAACTTGGTATAGCACACAGTCTGTTGTTGGTTGGTAGTTTATATCTGTTAAGTCAATGAAGATGGTGTATATTACTACACGTCCATATTTTTAAACAAAATAAGCAAATGAAAATAAATATTAGCATATGGTTATAAAAGAAATATTGTAAATATGGAACATAAAGAAAGCCTAAAGAAATGTAAAAATTCCATGAAACCAAACCACTCAGAGCTATTATTATTTATGACATCTCCAGGCTTTCTGTGAGAGGTGACTTTGTTAAATTTCCATCACTTTTTGAACTCTATAGAAATGTTATGATGGAAATAGGCTTAAAGATGTATGTGGAGTGTGTGTTTGTGTGTGTGTGCGTGTGCGTGTGCGTGTGAATATTTGTATACTATGTAGTTCATAGCACTTTTGATTTCTCTAACAAGCTAGTTACTAGTAACACCATGAATCATTTGACTTTTATTTGCATGGGTGCCTTTTGATCTTGTACTTCCATTTTTATCCTCAATATGCCATTAGTAGCTTTTAAAGTATTCCTTGTATTACTTGATCACATTACTCAATAAATCTTGGCAATCCAAGTCAGTATTCTCCCCTAAGAGTATCTCTGTTGAGTTTTCCACAATAATGATTTTATTATTGCAGGCAATGCCATATATTATTTCTTAAGAGTACTTACAGAGTTTAAGATTCTTAAAATATTACAAGAAAATGATCTCTATATACATTTTCCTTTAGAGTATTAAGAAATTCTGTGATAGTTTTAATAAGTGTCATGTAATAACTTAGAATCTGTAATTTTTCTAAATGGCCATGAATTTTTAACAACAAAAGCAGTTAGTGTTTTTTTAAATATTAATTTGTTTTATAAACATTGCTTGTAGGTATCTGTCATGCGTGATGAGGAGAAATTACTGAGGATTAAAATCAATGAACTGGAGAAAAAGAAAAATCAGTATTCTCAGGAAATTGATATGAAACAGCGAACCATTCAGCAACTCAAGGTAACAGTTTAGTTTTTCAAGATGGTTTAAGTAGATTATGTTGGGTGTATTTTAATGTATTGGTTCTTTATAACAATTTTTGTTTCTTTTCTGGAATCCAAAAATAGATAAAATTAAACAAGTACATAATGATTGCTTCTAATAATTACAGTATGGAAAGGGAAAGATAATAAATTTAAAGTGCCCACCACATAAGCAAGTGTTTAAGAACAGTCTCACAGGTAATAAGTCATATTGATACAAGCTGCTTCCTGATAAAATGTGACCAAAAAGGCACATATTTACTGTGCTATTTCTCCCCCAAATCCATCACCTCAGTCAGATTGTGAGAAAACATCAGACAAAACACCTGGCCAATAAATTCTCAAGGTACTTAATAAAAAGGTTTCTGAAGAACTATTACAAACTGAAAGAGATAAGATGAGTAAATATAGTATTTAATCCTATAGAGGGCCCTAGAACAGAAGAAAAGACAATGGTGGAGAAACTGGTAAAATCCAGAAAAAGTATTTAGTGTTGTCAGTAGTATTATACCAATGTTAATTTCTTTTTTTCCACATAAGGATAATTATTTCTGTGTTCTAAATAACAGCTTTAAGACTCAACCGCTCATATTTTTGTGTCCAGTCATAGTTTTTAGACTTTTAAATAACTGCATCACGGTAATATAAGATAATAGCTTTAAGAGAAGTGGAATGGATTTATTACACATGAAGTCTCTGCTGTCTTTACAGCTCTTTTATAAAACTAAAATCATTTCAAAATAGAAAAATGTTTGGGTCTTATGAAAAATTATTTTTTAAAAGGACACTTAAAGAGGAAAATCCTTTTATCAAATAATATGTATTTTGCTTAACATCAACTAAATGGATAAGGCAATCATTTTAAAATGTATTTGTTGTATTTCTTGCAAGTTTACTTGTGTGTTTTTTTCTTTCCTATTTAATTTATTTAAATTTATGTTTTGTTTAGTTTCACTCCATTGTTGTCATATCCCAATCCTCATCCCTTCACTTTACTTCTGTTTTATCCCTCGTAATAACACTGATTTTTTTTTCCACCACTGTCTCTTATACCCCTATGACTCTTTCTCCCTACTGCTCCTTTTTTTTTTTTTAAGATTCATTTTTATTTATATATGCATACAAGAACTGGGAAGTAGGCCAGAGGCGCCAGGCGGAGGGCAAGGGTGGGGTGAGAGCATTCACCAGAGCCAGAGTGGAGAGCAGAACAGGCAGATTTACTGAAATACACTGCTGAGGGGAGCAGGGGTTGAAAAAGGAGAGGTCTGCTGCACCCTGTGGGTTAGCTCCCTAGCCAGAGATTGAATTCATGCTGAACTAGCTGGCAGTAGCTTGATAGTACTGAGACTTAATCCCTGCACCACCAGGAGGCCCCCTGGTAGCTTAAAAGGATGAGTAAGCAAAATGACTAGGCAGTATTTTTGAGGTAGATTTGAGATATAAAGTTTATTTTTGTCTTATTACCATCCTTTCCTACAAGGTGAAAGAAACTAGAAACTTGGAAGCATAAGACTAGTGGTCATCCTTGAAAGGGACAGACTTCAAACTTAATATTGAACCCTGTTTTCAGGTCTCTATTAAATATTGTTGTATGTTCAAGTTGCATCTGCATTTAATTCATATTCTTTCGTTTTTCAGGAACAGTTAGATAACCAGAAAATGGAAGAAGCCATACAACAGTATGAGAGAGTATGCAAAGGTCAGAAACATTTTCCTTTGAGAATTCTACAGTAAAGTAAGGGCAAAATAATATGTAATTTTGTCAAAATGGAAAAGCACTGATACTTAATGAGTAGCTGAACATAGTTTATTCTTAGAAAAATAAAGCATTAAGAAATTTTCAGTCAGAGCAACATTGATCTGCAGGTAATGGCCAATATTTTGTGAAAAATAGTCGCTATTACATAGAGTAAATTTCTAGACAAACTCATAATGAATATACTTCTAGTAAAATATCTTTAAAATTCAAAAATATATTCTCAGGAGGCTTCCCTGGTGGCACAGCGACTAAGTGCTGCGCTGTAAAGCTGTTGGCAGTGGTGACATGTGTTCGATGCCCAGCTGGCTGGCCGGGGAGATTCCCACATGGCGCGGCAGACCTCTCCTGCCTCGCCCGCTGCTCCCCTCAGCAGCGTACTTCAGTCAGTCTGCCTGTACTGCTCCCCACTCTGTCTTTGGTGAACCCTCTCGCCGCCCCACGCCTCTGGCCTATACCCCAGCTTGTATGCATAAATAAATAAACCTTTAAAAAAAATATATATATATATATTCTCAGGTTTTTAAGACCATTTAATACTTAAGATTCAAATCATATGTGCAGAATTGTTTCTCCACTAAAGTTTTATTGATTTTTATAAGATTAAAATATAAAATTTTCTTTTTAGATGACATACGTATTTCTGTTTATGCAGATTTCTCTCCTCCCCTTCACTTATGCCTTAACTTCTTTGTCAATTAATGTTTTAGAAAAAGGGATGAAACAACCAATTATTACTTATTTAGATGACTTGGACGTTTGTGGTATTGACCTGGTTTAATAACTTGGATTGAAAATATATCTCTTGTTTTATTAAATTTTTTAGATTAAGATATAGAATGTGTCTTTAAAATTGTATAACTTAGTAGATTTTAGTATATTCATATGGTTGTACCATCCATATCACATCTAATTCCAGAACATTTTATCACACCAAAAATAAAACCTGACCCCATTGGCAATCACTCCCCAGTCACTGAACCTGCTTTGTTTGTATGGATTTGTCTGTTTTAGATATTTGTATAAGTGAATCCCTGCAATTTTTGGCCTTTTGTGTCTAACTTCACTTTTTTAGCATGTTTTCATGTTTCATCCATATTGTAACATGCATCAAGTACTTTGTTCCCTTTTTATGGCCAAATAATATTCCATTGTAATCATCACATTTTATTTATGCATGATTTTATAGACATTGGATTGTGTTTGCTTTTTTACTTTTATGAATATTTGTGTACAACTTTTTGGGTGAACATATGTTTTTAATTCTCCTGGGGATGTGTAATTAGGAGTGGAACTGCTAGAAAATCACATGGTAGCTAACCCTGAGTTTAACTCTTGGAGGAACTATCAAACTTTTCCACAGGGCCGACACCATTTTATTTCCCTACATGAATGAAGACTACAATTTTTCCAGACTTTTACCAATACTTGTTATTTTTCATTTTTTAAATTATAGCTATCAATATTTCAGTTTCTTTGGGCTGCTATAACAAAATACTACAAACTAAGTGGATTAAAATAACAGAAATTTATTCTGTTACTGTTCTGCAATTTAAAAGTCTGAAACCACAGTGTTGATAGGGTTATGTTCCCTCTGAAGACTCTAGGGAAGAATCTTCTCTTGTCTTTTTTAGTTTCTGGTGGTTGATGGCAGTGTTTGTATTGCACAGCAATGTAACCGCAGTCTGACTCTCTCTTAACCTGACCTTCTCTCTCTGGATGTGGCCTTATAATTGCTTATCCCTGTGTGTCTGTCCAAATTTCCTTTTTTTGGTTGTTTTGTCTTAAGTTCCAACTTCCTTTTTTTTTTTAATTTTTTTTTATTAAGTCCCATTGTTTTACATCCTTGTTAATTTTTTGAGAATATGGGATTGTTCTCCTCAGTTATGGTCACCATAGCTCTCCCACAACAAAAGCACTTATAGTCCTCCACCATAGTCCATTGTGACCCCCTTGCCTCACTCCTCCCCCTTTTCTTCCTCCTCCCTTCCCAAATTTCCTTCTTTTAAGGACACCATTCATATTAGAAACTTAGGGCCTGTCTTTATCCAGTATGACCTTATTCTTGGTTACATATATGAAGACCCTATTTCCAAATAAGGTCATATTAGTAGTGGGCATTAATTTTGGAGGAGCACTGTTTAATATTATGTCATTGTGGTTTTGATTTACGTTGCCCTAAGGACTAATGTTACTGGGCTTTTTTTTTTTTTTAAAGATTTATTTATTTATACATACAAGCTGAGGTAGAGGCCAGAGGCGTGGGGCGGCGAGAGGGTTCACCAGAAACAGAGTGGGGAGCAGAACAGGCAGATCAGAAATACACTGCTGAGGGGAGCAGCAGGCGAGGCAGGGGAGGTCTGCCGCACCATGTGGGATTCTCCCTGGCTGGGCATCGAACTCGCATCATGTGCTGCCGACAGCTCCACAGCACAGTGCTCAACCGCTGCGCCACCAGGGAGGCCCGTTACTGAGCATTTTGTCTTGTGCTATTGACCATTTGTATGTCTTCTTTGGAAAAATATCTACCCAAGTTCTTCATGCACTTTTGAATTGTGTTGTCTTTTACTGTGGAGTTCTAAAAGTTCCTTATATTCTGGATACTAGACGTTTATCAGATAAATGGTTTGCAGTGTTCTCTCCATTTGTGGGTTGTTTTCACTTCCTTTATCATATCCTTTGATGCATAAAAGTTTTTCTTCTTGATGAGAAGTCCAACTTCCCTATTTTGATATGATTGCTTGTGCTTTAGGTGTCATTGCTAAGAAACTGTTATCTAATCCAGAGTCATCTAGATTTTCTTCTAAGTGTCTTGTGGTTTTAGCTCATATATCTAGGGTTTTGATTCATTTGAGTGTAATTTTATATATTGTGAGGTAGGTGTCTAACTTAACTCTTGTGTATGGAGAGCCAGTTGTCCTAGCACCATTTGTTGAAAAGACTACCTTTTCCCTTATTTTGTTGTCTTTAACACCTTTGTTGAAAATCAGATGAACATTAATGTAAAGGTTTGTTTCTAAACTGTCAATTCTGATTGGTTTTATTAATCTGTGTGTTTTTTCTTATGCCTTACCACATCATATAGTTAACATAGTTTTATAGTTTTAAGACTAAGGTAGATAAATTTACTCAGTTTTGTTCTTTTGAAAGTTTGTTTTGGCTCTTTTGGGTTCCTTGTTTCTCCACATGAATTTTATGGTTATTTTGTCAATTTCTGTAAAAAAAAAAAAAGTCAGCTGGAATATAATTAGGAATCACATTAAATCTGAGAATCCATTTGAGAAAACTTCCAGTTTAATAATGCAAGTCATGGAATATCTTCTCAGTTGTTTAGGTCTCCTATAATTCTTTTCAGTGATTTTTTGTTTGTTTGTTTTTAATGTGTAAGTATTGCACATCTTTTGCTAATTTATTTCTGAGTATTTTATTCTTTGTAATACTATTGAAAATGGAATTGTTTCCTTTTAGATTATTGATTGCTAGTATATAGAAAGAAATACTGTTGATTTAATTATGTTGTCTTCTATCCTGCAACCTTGCTGAACTAGTTTGTGGACTGTAATAAGATTGTGCATGGGGCCTTCCTAGTGGCCTAGGGCTTAAATGAAAGTGCTATCACTGCTGAGGCCTGAGTTCAGTCCCTGGCCAGGGAGCTGACCCACATATGGCACAGCAGACCTCTCCTATCTCACCCACTGCTCCACTTAGCAGCGTATTTCAGTAAATCCAACTGTTTTGCTCCCTACTATGTCTCTGTTGAATCCTCTCACCCCTGCACCTCTGGCCTACTCCCCAGTTTTTGTATGCATAAATAAAATAAATTGAAATGAAAGATTGTGGGGGGGGGATATGGATGGATGTATTTTTTTAAGATTCATTTATTATTTATGCATACAAGTAGGGGTGCAGGCCTGAGGTGCGGGGCAATGAGAAGATTCACCAGAGACAGAGTGGGGAGCAGAACAGGCAGATAAACCAAAATACACTGCTGAGGGGAGCAGAGGGTGAGGCAGGAGAGGTCTGCTACGCCGTGTGGGAATCTCCCCAGTTGGGCATCGAACTCACACCACAGCTGCCAACAGCTCCACAGCACTGCGATTAACCTGTTGTACCACTAGAGAGGCCCTGGATGTGTGTATTTCTTAAGGTTTTTTGTATATAAGATCAGGTCATCTGCAAAGAGAGAAAACTTATTTCTTCCTTGTCATCCTATTTATCTTTTATTTTTCTTTCTTAATTTCCCCAGAACGTGTTTCAATAGAAATGTTGAGAGGAATGTGTTTTGTTCCTGTATTTACAAGGGGAATTTTCATTCCTTTACCATTATGTATAACGTTTCGTGTGGGGTACCTGCCTTTTGCCAGGTTATGAAAGTTCCCCTTGTGTTCCTAGTTTATTGAATGTTTTATCTGAAAAGGTATTGGATTTTGTTCAAGTACTTTTTTTTAGCATCTATTGAGATGATATTGTGGCTTTATTCTTTTTTAATACAATGTGTTGCATTGATTTGAGTTTGGAACTTGCATTCCTAGGATAAATCCCACTTGGTCATGGTGTTTCATGCTTTATATATGTTGATAGATTCAGTTTGCTAGTATTGAGGATTTTTGTATCTATGTTGACAAGAGATATGGCTCATAGTTTTCTTGAAAAAAGCAGTTGTGATTAAAAAAATCAGATTGGGGATGAACCTTTTTTGTTTCTTAGGAGGTTTAAGTTTTAGTTTTGGTTCCAGGATATTAACAGTAAAATAAAGAATTTTGCCACGTAATGTTTTTTCTTTTTCTTTTTTTTTAAAGATTTATTTATTTATGCATACAAGCTGGGGTGCAGGCCAGAGGTGTGGGGTGGTGAGAGGATTCCCCAGAGACAGAGTGGGGAGCAGAACAGGAAGATCGACTGAAATTCACTGCTGAGGGAGCAGCAAGCGAGGCAGGAGAGGCCTGCTGCGCCTTGTGGAAATCTCCCTGGCTGAGTATCAAACTCATGCTTCTGTGGCTCTGGATAGTTTCATAGTGCTGCACTTAACCTATTGTGCCACCAAGGGAGTCCCCATAATGTTTTTCTAAACCTAAATATTTTTATATTAGTATTAATAATTTCTATTAAAAATAGATAATTCTATCTGAACAGCTTCCTTTTCCATACATCCATTCATTCTTGCATTCATCCAAGCATCTGCCTGTGTGTATCAAATAATTACTTGATGACTCAAATATGTAAGTACTGCTCTAGGTAGGAATGGAGAGTAAGAGCAGTGAACAAGACCAGATTCTGCCTCTTTAGAACTAATATAGTTAATAAAAGTATATTTTAATTTTAGAAGAACTCAAAAATCGGAGTATGGATGTTAGGAATTTCTAAAATGTTCTTCCTTAATTTTCAGATCTAAATGTTAAGGAGAAAATAATTGAAGACATGAGAATGACACTGCAAGAACAAGAACAAACCCAGGTAGAACAAGATCAAGTGCTCGAGGCTAAATTAGAGGAAGCTGAAAGACTGGCCACCGGTAAAATGAGACTGAAGTGTCTCAAGACATACTCTCATTGTCTTTTATTCTCCTATATTTCTTTCCTTTTTAAAGTAGTTTTGTATTATAATTTATAATGAAAAGTTACTTGGTGTGTTTGGGGAATATTCTGTCACTTGTCATTTTCCACTGTGGTGAAAATTGTTCCTGGTAGTTAAACTATATTTCATAAAGAAGGAATAAGGACACTGTCGTAATAACTGGATAAAAACTTGCCATGTTCCCCAGACACTAAGATGAGCTTTCAACTGAGTTTCACCTCTGTCCAACTCTTAGTATTATCTTGTATGTTTGTCTAAGTAAGTACTCTGATTCCATCCTTCAGAATGCTATCAGGGTTTTTGTTTTGCTTTGGGGTTTTTTTTGAGAATTATATGAAGTTTCCTTTATAATTAAGATTGATATGCGTTTATCTAGTGTACTCTAAATGCTATTCAGTGGGTTTTCTTGAAACGTCCTTAGAGTTAATTCCCTCTCTGTAAAAATTTGGTAAGAATCTTAAAATGAGTGCAGCTCTTAGTATAGTCTCATTTATATCTATGTTCTTCTGGACTTTGATGATTCTTGTCTGTATCCTATGCCACATGCTCTACATAGTATAACTTATGTATTTGCTTTTAAAAATAATTTTGTTTTTAAATCAGAATTGGAGAAATGGAAGGAAAAATGCAAAGATCTGGAAACCAAAAGTAATCAAAGGTCAAATAAAGAACTTGAGGATAACAAAGATGTCCTTACTAAAAAGCTCAGTAAGCTTCAATATGAGTTACAGGTATGATTTTGTATATGAATATATGTGTGTAGACATTGTATTTACGATAAGAACTCAGTAAATATTTTATAATTAATTTAGATGTGTGAAAAAGGGAAATGTTAATATATAGATATAATTTTTCAATACAAATTGAAATGATATGAGGAGGAAATTCCCATGCAGCCTATTAGCTGCCCGAGAAATGCAGTGGTTGAGTCTTCAGTTTTATATTTTATATTTAATTGTATGATTATTTGCTTGTATCTTTGTTTTCTACTTTTCTGTTCCTTTCACAACTTATCAAATATTGCTGTGGAGAATATCAATATGAAGAAAATTAATTTGATAATTATAAAATAATTCTTTTCAAAGTTTAAGTTGGAAAAGAATTGAGTTATATGTCAGAACACTATCATGTAATTGAAACCATACTATATGGAAGATACTGTTTTATGTTCATAATTTTTTCAAGTTCAGCTCTAATGTACTATGTAACATACATATGAGGGAATTTTTTTTTTAAAGATTTATTTATTTATGCATACAAGCTAGGGTACAGGCCAGAGGTGTAGGGTGGCGAGAGGGTTCACCAAAGACAGCGGGGAGCACAACAGTCAGATTGATGGAAATTCACTGCTGAGGGTAGCAGCGGGCGAGGCAGGAGAGGTCCGCCTCGCCATGTGGGAATCTCCCCGGATAGGTGTCGAACTAGTGTCGCTGCTGCCGACAGCTCCACAGCACAGCGCCTAACCGCTGCGCCAGCAGGGAGGCCCATCTGAAGGATATTTTTTTAATGGCACTCACCAAATAATTAAAATTTTGTGCCTTTTATTAAGAAATTGAATTCATGGGCCTCCCTGGTGGCACAACAGGTTAAGCGCTGCAGTGTGGAGCTATCCAGAGCCACTGCAGGCATGAGTTTGATACCTGGCCAGGGAGATACCCACATGGCACAGCAGACCTCTCCTGTGTCGCCTGCTGCTCCCCTCAGCAGTGTATTTCAGCTGATCTGCCTGTTCTGCTCCCCACTCTGTCTCTGAATGAATCCTCTCACCACCCCACACCTCTGGTCTACACACCAGCTTGTATGAATAAATAAATCTTTTTTTAAAAAAAAGAAAATAAGAAATTGCATTCATGACTCTAATTTTGAAGTTGAAGAAAATGTAATAATTTACATTATATTACATTAAAATACATTTACATTAATCTTCAATAATGATTTTGGAAAATTGGCTGCATCTAAATTATTTTCTTAAATTCAGACTCCGTGTAATCAGAAGTTAAATATTCCAAAAATTTAGTTATTTTGTTCTGTAACTATTAATTATATATTCTAGGATTTCTTTTCCATTGTAAAAACCTAAACTCCTCTAGAAGATAGTATATACTCTGTTAATTATGAGATAATAAGTGAACTCTATTGAAATGTTTATATTAAGGAATGTTGTTATGCCTTGCATTTTTCTAAAATTATGTAATCACATATATCTTATATTTTGTAATCCTGGAATGGACTGCTGTTGTTTAAACACTACAGTGGTTTTAGAACTTTTTTAAACAGTGGTAGATAACTATATTCTCTGTCCAGCTGTTCCCCATGTTCTTTAATAAATGTTTGTCCTGTTGCACAAGTTATTCTATATTTGACATCTTGTATACCCAGAAATATTTTATTTTTGGAACCATATAATTAGAAATGATCACCACAAACCAAGTTACTTTTTCCTGACATTTAAGAAGACTTGGGTCTCTGTAACTCTTATAAATTTTAATTATTAATTTCTTCTTAACAAAATTCACCAATGAAGGAAAGTTCATAAATGAACTTAAGGAAATACTGGTTAGGAAAGCAAACAAGCAACGTTCTTTTTATAATCTAAAATAAACTCTTGGTCTTGTCATGATATAAAGAAAAACAGTTTTTTATAAAAGATGAAAAGTGATGGGTTCTGTGAAAGTGTTATTAAAAGATTTATTCTTTCTTAAGCGTGTGATAATTGTACTATTTTTACATACAGGAATCTGAACAGATATATAAAGCTGATAGAAAGAAGTGGTTAGAAGAAAAAACAATGCTTATCACCCAAGCAAAAGAAGCTGAGAATCTACGAAACAAAGAGATGAAAAAATATGTGGAAGACAGAGAGCGTTGTTTGAAGCAGCAAAATGAAGTGGTTGGTAACAATTACACTTTACCTTTGATGTATCTTACCTGCTTTTTTGGTTTGTTCCAATTACCCCTGAAATTCATAGTCTCTACATGGTTGAGAAAAGAAAACTTTTTTAGGCAGTCTATTTATTTGTAAAATGGACTTTTCTGTCCCAGTTTATCTTGAGTTCACTGATGTTCTTATTTTAACATTTTTCATTCATTTAGCAATTTGAAAAATACCGAATTACATCTCAATGTCTAGACACAGAACTTAAAAATACTTTCCTTTTGACTGCCGTATTACCACTATATTAGTAAAACTTCATATTTTGAGCTATAGATTCTACTAACATGGTGTATATTTTACCTCGTAAGCTGATTTTATTAGGAGTTTTTTTTCCCTCCACCCCTCCCCAGGAATTATTTTTTTAAGTCAACTAAATAGTTTCTGGATTACAGATAGGCATAACCTTTGACTAACTAGCTCTTACTAGGCCTCCCTGTTGGCGCAGCGGGTTAAGTCGCAGCACTATGAAATTATCAGCAGCCACTGCAGCATGATTTCGATACCTGAGTTCAATACCCAGTCAGGGAACTTCCCACATGGCACAGCAGACCTCTTCTGTCTCACCTGCTGCTCCCCTCAGCAGTGTATTTCTGTCGACCTGCCTGTTCACCTCCCCACCCTGTCTCTGGTGAATCCTCTCATCCCTGCCCCACATTTCTGGCCTGCACCCCAGCTTGTATGCATAAATAAAATAAATCCTTTAAAAAAAAAAAGAAAGAAAAGGAAAAGGAAAAATTGTAGCTCTTACAGTGATTCTTTCCTAGCTTGGAAATCATTATGTTTACAATAATAACTTGGCATTATCACATTGACATCTGTTGGCATTTCCTGTTTATGACAGAACTTTACTAATAATGGATAAACTTTCCTCTAAAAACAGATATGTTAATTTTCATTAAATTAAGGATGATTTTCCCACTGATTTTTAAATATTTTTTAGCCTTTTTATTTTAATTATAGAAAAGTTGCAAAACTAATAGAGAGTTCCTGTATTTAGCATGTTAGATGATGATCAGATGGTAATCAGAATCAAGTTAATATTATTGTAGTACTGTTAGCTAAATTATAGACCATATTAGAATTTCACCAGTTTTCTCACTATCTTTTAGGTCCAGGATCCTGGCATTGTATTTTGTTTCCTTAAAGTCTTGACTCTTCCTGTCATGTGCCAAATCATGTGAGACTAATACCTGTCATTACTACATTTCCAAGAGGACAATAGCTTTCATTTCATGTGTCAGTTCTAAGTGAATGAGATACACCATCCGGAAGTCCTGGGTTGAAAAGAATACTGACACTGCATCTCTCTTATTAGAAAAGGTTGTAGCTGGTTCTCTCATCCTGTTCCACAGCCCATCAGATTTTCTGGGGCAGCGGTAACAGGCAAGAAATGAAATCTAGGACTATGGCAGATTATCTGTGCTTTGGTTGTAGGTGTGGTGTGGTAATATACTTACACGAAGAGGTGTGAACCTATACCCCTAAGTCATATACAGTGTTGTAAACCAGTGTTACTTCCACAAAAAAAACACAGTTTAAAAAAGAAAGAAGTGAAACCATTACTGTTGGTTGTCACAGTCAGTCCAATTCTATACCAAGAACAAGGCTGTTTTCCTTTCCTAGTCCCTCTGCCAACTATAACTGTGTGTAAACCTATTTTAGGTTTTTAATCCTAGGGAAAGTTCCTTTCTCCTATGTGTTTCTTTACAATCATACCCGAGATGTATATCTGTCTGCCATATCTAAGAAATAAATTGTTGATTTTTTAAGCTTTTTTAATTATAACCTGTAACACAGTAATTAAAACAAATGTGTAATTCAGTAAATTATTGTAAAAACTGAATCACTTACTGACAGCACCCTGGAGGCCTCCTCTTCTGCTTCTTTCCCAATGGTAATAACTATTCTGTCATTAACATTATATTTCAGTTCTGCTCATTTTTTGATTTTACATAAATCGAAATATACAGAATGCATTTATCTGTATTTGGCCTCTTCACTCAACATTACGTCTGTGAGCATCATGCATGTTGTTGCCTAGGCCTGAGTTAGGCCATTTTTATTGTTCAGTGTTATATGAACATACCTAGTCAATTATTTTGATGCTGAAGATAATTTGATTTTTTCCTGTTTAAGTAAATTCTGTTAGCATTTATATACATTTTTCTGTGTACACATGTGCATGCATTTCTGTTGTGTATCTAGCTAAGTATAGAATTGCTAGACAATAAGTTATGCATATGTAGGACTCTGGTAGAATGTCAGACTGATTTTCAAAAGAGTTGTACCCACTACTGCAACTAGTATTATAGTTGCTGTGTATTCCCACAATCATACAATAATGTCAGTTATTTTTTACCTTTTCCCTGAATACTAGTGAGGTTGAAGATGATTTCATTTGTTGGTTCTGCCTATATATGCCCCTTCCCTGATTCTTACAGGAGTATATGCCTGTTTTTTTGTTGGTATGTAGGCATTACTTATACTTTTTCTTTTGGTAGGAAGCCTTTGTATTCAGTGTATTCCAAGTAATTCTTTTGAACTCTATTTTCACTCTCATTGCCACTTTATGAATAGAAGTTCTTAATCTTATTTTAGTTCATTTCCCCAATCTGATCCTTTATGATCTCCAAGAACATCAAGGTCTTGTTCTCTATTATTTCCTAAACGTTTGGGGTTTTACCCTTCATACTGAGATCCTGGAATTGATTTTTATGTTGGAATGAGATAGTAGGGGTCAAGACTTTTTTTCAAACATGAATTACCAATTGCCCTGGTAGTATTTATTGGAAAAGGTCTTTTCTTTCTCATTGCTCTGTCAGTTTTGTCATACTTAAATTGTCCAAAGGTTAATTTTCATATATGATATGATATTAGGGTGGGGTTCTTGTTTTAAAATTCAGCTAATCAGTTGTTCCAGCACCATTTGTTTTAAAAACTGGCCTATCCTCCATTGAATTTCTGGCATTTTTATAGGATGTCAGTTGACCGTCCATTTGTGGATCTTGTTCCACTAATCTTTGTCTAGCCTACCCTTTCATCACTATCAATCACATTGTCTTGACCACTATAATAGATTTGTAATCATGTTGTGTGATTGCTCCTACTTTATTCTCCATTTTCAAAGTAATTTTTACTAGTCTAGATCATTTTCATTTTCAAATGTTAGAGTCAGCGCTTTCATTTCCACACACGTAAGTCTGCCTGTGTTATGATTAAAATTGCCTTGACTGTAGATCAATGTGGAAAGAACTAACATTAACATTATTAGATGTTTTAGTTTTTCATGTTTAGGTTTTGGACATATTTTCTGTAATTTACCACTAAGTATTTCATGATTTTTTAACCTGGTGAAAATTGTATTTTTAATTTTTATTTTCTATATTGTTAGGTTTTTTTTAATATTTCTTTTTATTTATTTATGCATACAAGAACAGGAGTCTAGGCCAGAGGTGTGGGGAGTGAGAGGATTCATCAGAGACAGAGTGGGGAGCAGAACAGGCAGATTGACTGAAATACACTGCTGAGGGGAACAGCAGGCAAGACTGGAGAGGTCTGCTATGCCATATGTTGGTTAGCTCCCTGGTGAGGGATTGAACTTGCTGCAGTGGCTGCTGATAGCTTGATAGTGCTGAGACACAACCCCTTGCACCACCAGAGAGGCCCCTCTATATTGGTAGTTTCAATGTTACCCTCTTATTTCCCAAATATTGGGGGAAATTCTGTATTCGTTTAAAAGCTGTAATTATTTATTAAAAGAAGTGATCAATAAACTGTTTTGGAATTAGGTAGGATGGGGAAAACAAAGCACTTAGCCATATTTTGCTTTATATATAAATATTTTATCTAGACTTGACTTTGTAATTTGTTATACCTTTTTCACAGTTATGTTTATGATGATATCTATAATAAATTCAAAAATTCTTAGATTCATGTTTCAAAGTTTACTCTGTTTCCTCTATTTCCTGGTTAGGATATGCTAACAGAACAGCTGAAAGAAAAAGACAGTAACCTTCAAAAGTGGCGAGAAGAACGGGATCAACTGGTTGCAGCCTTAGAAATACAGTTGAAAACACTGATCTCCAGTAACATACAGAAAGACAATGAAATTGAGCAGTTAAAGAAGATTACGTCGGAGGATTCTAAAATAGTCAGTAGAATTTTGTTCTTCTTATACCTTTTTTTTTTTTTTTTTTGCTGAATGTAGAGATTTTTCAAAAGTATTTAATTAACTCTTAAAGGTTAAAAAAAATGTAGGTTAGTAGACCAGAGAGAAACTGGAGCTTGAAATCTTCTTTGGATATTTCGCATGAATTTTGAGTTTCCCAAGTTTATTTACTAGTATTGATTGGTCAATGACTAAGAAATAGCACTTTGTCCAATATTTTGATGATATCTCCCAAGTAGAGTAATTAGAAAATAAACAATTTGTGGTTTAGTCCCTAATCTACCTTTAAAATGTGGAAATATGTTTCAGCTTCAACTCTTGGTGATAATTAAATCTTATGTACACATTTAGTTTACTATGTAGAGATACAAATTATTTTGAAAATACACACAATGGTGAGGCACAGTGTGTCCTTCAGGAATTACTTTTGTAATATTAAGGCTATGACTCCTGAAGAGAGGATTACATTTCACAGAGAGTTGCTTCCCAGGTAAATTAAATTAGAATACATCTAAAGCTAGTCTTTCCAGAATAATTGATCTGCACTTAAAAATCTGCTGATCTAAAGACCTCAAAAAATAGGAAAATAAATGTTATGTCCAAAGTGAAAAGGTTTCATGATTCTAAGAGAAATTATGTCTACTCAAAAAGTAGTAGCAGCATGTGGAATGAATAGGCACAGGCTGCAAATTTATAAAGTTATGTTCTGCTGTCACTGTGATTTTGGGACTTTTGGGGAAACTACTTAATATTTCTGAACTTTTTTCAAAACATTTACTGTCTTCCTACGGGCCTCCCTGGTGGCACAGGGGGTAAGTACCAGCGCTATCAAGCTATCAGCAGCCACTGCAGCACAAGTTCGATCCCTGGCTAGGGATCTAACCAACATAGGGCACAGCAGACCTCTCCTGTCTCGCCTGCTTCTCCCCTCAGCAGTGTATCTCAGTAGAATCACCTTTTCTGCTCCCCACTCTGTCTCTGGTGAATCCTCTCACACACACACCTCCTGCACCTCTGGCCTACACCCCAGTTCTTGTATGCATAAGCAAATAAAAACAAATCTTTAAAATAAATAAATAAATCGCTTAACCATTAGGGTGTAGGAGTAGAGCATACTCTATGACTGAGACATATAAACTACAGTGTTGTGTAGACTTTGGCATTGTCATTTAACACTAAGTCACTACTTCTTCATCTGAAAAGTAGAATGATTTTTTTAAAGATTTGCTTGTTTATGCATAATGGTTCTTGCCACATCTAACAGTGAAAGTAAAATGAAAGGATATATCTAAAACATCTCGGAAGTTGAAAGTAATTCGACTGGGAAGTTGTCTATCTTTCCTGAATCTGAGGAGGACGGAGAGTTAGGTGGTGACTGAAGAAGTGTTTAGTTACTCCCACTATTTTAATCCATCCAAATACTGATTTTATGTTCTTTAGGTGAAGTGTTCTAATATATTTTCAGCTTATAATAACTTGTTTTAATATTTCTGTACTTCAGGAAACACAAACCATGGATCCCAATACCAGACATATGAGTTCAGTGGATCCTGATAGAGTTGAAATTGAACCTCAATCAACAAGTTTTGAAATTTCCAGAAATGAAGTAGTGGTGGGTATTTTGTAACGTAGTCCACTTTTGATCCTTCTTTAGCAATGACTGTTAGTTACCAAATAACATTTGCAAGAGCAGTTTGTAGATTGTTGTTGGTACCTTGCTATATGCAGTTAGATCTATGTGTGCATTTGGCTGTAGGAAAGAAAGCTAAAAGCATCAGAGGTAAGATGAAATTCTTTGGGGAGATTAAGTCCCTGAGTAATAGTAATATCCTCTCCTAGTGACATTGATTTCAAACAACAAATCTGTTAATATAAACTAAATTGGTGGTCAGAAACAGTAAATCTGACCAAAGATAAAATAGTTAATTATTTACTGTCATAAGAAGTTTCTTTAATAAAAATTCTATTAAATAATACTTTTTTGAAACCGTTTACCTGTTTGATAACTTTGTCACCAAATCTCAATAAGTCATTGAGTTTCCTTAATTTGCAGTAACTTTGGTTTCTGTGAATCACTTTAAATAATGTAGAGCTTCTCAGATTGCATTTGAAGTAGATATAAATTCTACATTAAAGTGTATTTATTACATTTATTGGGCGCATTCCATGTTGAGAACTTCGCATACGACTGAGGATGAAAACCTAAATAACATATGATCGCCATCCTCACGGAGTGAGAAATCTAATAAGCTAGATATATAAGTGACCACCTTTTTGGCTTTCCCTTACTGGCTAAGTATTATGAAGAGAGTGCTCCAAGAAACACTGACCAAGGAGGGTATAATGAGTTTTGCTTGAGTGGTCATAGACTTAAATTGAAGGGGTCTTGAAGATGAATAGACATTTACCAAGCAGAAAATAAGAAAAGAAGGGCATTTTAAACTGGGGAAACAATGAGAGCCATTTCTTTTCTCTTAGCCTTTCCTTGATAGTTTTTGGTAGTGTTTCAAATAATTCACATTAATGTTAGGGACTAATAGAAATATCATTTGTAGGACAATTTGAAGTTGATCCATAAGCAAGATTAATCAAATGCAATAGAACATTTTTTTCTACTATAAATTTATATGTGCTGTCCTAAAACCTCCTGGTTTCAATTTCTTATTAAGAATTCCAACAATTGGGCCTCCCTGGTGGCTCAAGGTTAAATTCTCAGTGCTATCAGGCTATCACCAGGCACTGTGGCATGAGTTTGATCCCCTGCCAGGGAGCTAACCCACATGGTGCAGCAGACCTCTCCTGTGTCACCTGCTGCTCCCCTCAGCAGCATATTTCAGTGTATCTACCTATTCTGCTCCCCACTCTGTCTCTGGTGAATCTTGTAACTCCTGGCACCTTTTGCCTACACCTCTGCTCTTGTATGCGTAAATAAATCTTTTAAAAAAAAAGAATTCCAGCAATTGATGTATATTCCACACCTTTGGGGAATCATATTGTTATGCTATTTTGTAAACATTTTATTGCCTTCATGAACTCATTGTGCTCCAGAGGGCTGAAATGATTCAGTCACATAATTGATAGTTCTGGGAATTTAGTTCTGCCTCTATGTGACCTCTCCCAGTGGCTTAAGCTTCTCACATTATAGTGGCTGGATTCTGAGATGGGGAATTTTAAGGAGGACTGTCCTGAAATTTAGCTTTCCAAAAGGACAGAGCGTAAGTTACAAGTTAAGCCTCAGAAGAATCATCCTATTGGTCACAGATGTCATTAAGGGTACCCCAGATTCAAGGAAAGGGAAGTGAGACTCTGTGTCTCAATAGGAGGGATGAGGAGCAAATAATTCACAGAAGACTTTAAGCTGCCATAGCTAAGGTGCTTATTTAAAATTCTAGACTTTTCCCTTAGAGAGTTCTGGTTTAATAAGATTGTGTTAGAGTCTAAGAACCTTCTAAATAAATTCTCTAGAAAATTCTTGTGTTCTGTTCGTACAAATTTGGGAAATCTCTCTCTCCTCCAGTGTTGACATAGCATGTGTTTACCTGGAAAAAGGTAAATGATAAGAGTCTTTCTGTCCTTGTATTGGCAAATTTTACCTAGCACACTTTTTGTCCTTTGCAATTTATTGTCTTTAATACGTATTTGAAAAAGTTTAATTCTTTGCAATTTATAAATTCTTTCCAATAAATGAATTCTGCACATTTTTTTCTTTTTAATTCTGTTGTAGGACGGATCTGTAGTCCTTGACTCTTGTGAAGTGTCAACAGAAAACAATCAAACTTCTCGATTTCCAAAGCCTGAGTTAGAGATTCAGTTTACACCTTTAAGGCCAAACAAAATGGCAGTGAAACACCCTGGTTGTGCCTCACCAGTGACAGTTAAGATTTCCAAGGCCCGGAAAAGAAAGAGTAGTGAAATGGAAGAGGTAAGTACTTAACTGAGGAGTGAGTTTAATAAACAAACAGTATTGTTATTAAACTCAGCTTAACATGTTAAACTAACACGTTAAACATGTTAACATGTTAAACTCAGGTATACTGTTGAAACCAAAATCTTAACACTTTGTGGTCTGCTCATGTATTAGTACGTGTTTTTGTCACCAGTATCAGGTGGCCGCTCACGTATTAATACGTGTTCATCTAGTCTCTGGTTTTTCACGCCGCAGTGGATTTACTTGGAACTATTAGGAGCTATTTCTGTGATCGTACTCAGTCTAGAAGCTTTACACATTGTTTTGGTGAAAGTGTAAGGTGTTTTATGAGAGATATTACAGTTTTTTAATATCCAGGAGTTCAGGAGTTGTGTGTGTTTTATTGAATGCTTATACCATTCATGCGGTGGCACAGAAAATGGCCGGCCCCAAGGACTGGTAAATTTAAAGGGCACCGGCACACGAAGTGTTAATTTGCAGCATATTTTATACTCTGTAGTTTGATAGTCCTCAAAGAACACAAAACAGCTTGTGGCTATAAAATGAATACTTACCCCTTATTTCACTGAAGTTGTAATAGGTTAATGGTGGTGATAAGGAATGATAAAGAAATTAGAGAAACTGAAATGATTAACTTTGGTTGAGTATAATCTTTATTATTTAACTAAATCTTGGGTCTTTGTGGTTGTAGCAGATTTTGGAAGAAAAATTCCTTTTCTGTCAGCTACTGTTGAAATTGGGGCCTCTATTTAGTGATAGACTAAACACTATTCTTCCTCCAAGTTCTAATTGTAGGTCCAGCAAACCTACCATATCTTAGCCGTGTAGTCACAAAACTTTTTTTTTTTAGATTTTATTTATTTTTGCATAGAAGAACTGGGGTGCAAGCCAGGGGCCAGGGGAGTGAGAGGATTCACCAGAGACAGAGCACGGAAGCAGAACAGGCAGATCAACTGAAATACACTGCTGAGGGAAGCAGCAAGCAAAATAAGGAGAGGTCTGCTGTGCCATGTGGATTAGCTTCCTGGCCAGGGATTGAACTCAGGCCTTTGAGGTGATAGTGCTGAGACTTAACCCCTAGAGGAAGGTCCCCACAAAACTTTCTGATCCTCATTTTCTTCCTTTTGGTAATAAAGAATTTAGAGATATTATTTTTTAAATACCTAGCCTTTCCTTTGCATGTGGTCGATACGTAATAAATGGGAATATTTGTTTTAAAAGTAACTGATTTTAAAGTTTAAAACTGATTACAAATCTCTTAGTTATAAATTTCTAATATAACTTTTTCTCCAACTTTTCTTTTACTCCTTTAAAGAGTAGTATATTTTCAAGCTGGTGGAAGAGCAAAAATAGTATTAACCATACACCTGAGACTCACTGTCAGGTAATAAATCTGCTGCATGAATATTATTTAACATATTGCCTACCACACATAGAATAGCTTTAGAGATTGTTAGTTACCTTTTAGTCTATATTTTAATTATACTTAAATATAATTAGATGCCATTACAATATTAAGTATTTTGATTTCATCATCTTTCATGTTGACTTTACCTTGATTCATTTTTTGAAAGAAAAAAGGAAAAGTTGGTTGTATATGCAGGGTTAAAATATAAATTTGCTCTTGGTATATACTCCCTGGGTATACTTCAGAATAGATATAGATTGTTGTATAGAAATCACGTAGAATCTTAAAATTTTTAACTGATTTTGCTAGCTCTTCACTGCTGTAATACACTGAGTGTTGTAAAGTCTTCATAAATTTCACTTATACTGTGCTGTATGCTAACCACTGAAGACTCCAAAGAGCCCCTTATTGAACACTACAAGTGTAGTAGTGTTATTGCCTTTCTTCATTTGCTTCCATGGTTACCATCTGTGTTTCCTCTTTCAGAAAATCTGCTTCTTATGACCCTTATAACTTACTTTTTAATTTGAAGTTCAGTTACGATCTTTTCTCTACTTTTCTTCTTGCCTTTTTTCTCCTTTTATTCTTTTAATATTTGGTACAAATAAGATTTTCAACAGTTCATTCAAATGAATATACCTATAAAACTATAAGATTTTGTCCTGAGTGAGGTGAGGGGGAAAGAGAAGAAAAATGTCATACCTATTTAGTTGGAAAGTAAGATTATATTTCTTAATTTTCACATTTTACCTATGCTTATACTAAAGAAATTTTTATTTTTTAAATATATTAATTTTTTAAAGATGTATTTATTTATGCATACAAGCTGGGGTACAGGCCAGAGGCGTGGGGTGGCAAGAGGGTTCACCAGAGACAGAGTGGGGAGCAGAACAGGCATACTGATTGAAATACACTGCTGAGGGGAGCAGCGGGCGAGGCAGAAGAGATCTGCCGCGCCATGTGGGAATCTCCCTGGCCAGGTGTCGGAACTTGCATCCCCACTGCTGACAGCTCCACAGCGCAGCGCTTAACCGTTGTGCCACCAGGGAAGCCCCTAAATAAATTTTTTAGTTAATTTTTTTGAGTTTAAATATATTAATTTTGTTTTACAACAGTGTGTATAATGTACAGATATAGATTCACACCTCTATAGCTGTGTGTTACCACACCACACCCACCAGCAAAACACCCATAATCCACTGAGGTCCCCTCCTCCATTTGCTCACTGCATTCCTCCTGGTCACCTCGATCCTGTAGTTAGGTAGCAGTATAGGTAGATAGATGGTTATGCTGTATTTTATAGATGGAATTCAAGTAACAGATATTATCCCTTCTGTTTTCATCTAGCTTATGTAATTTCATTACTTATGATATGTGTAAAAAGACCTTTAATCATTTCACTGTATATGCATTTTTTTTTAAAGATTGATTTATTTATACATACAAGCTGGGGTACAGGTCAGAGGCATGGGGTGGCAAGAGGCTTCACCAGAGACAGTGGGGAGCAGGACAGGCAGATCAATAGAAATACACTGCTGAGGGGAGCAGCGGGCAAGGCAGGAAAGGTCTGCCGCGCCATGTGGGAATCTCCCTGGCCGGGCGTCGAACTCACATCACCGCTGCCGACAGCTCCACAGCGCAGCACTTAACCGCTGCGCCACCAGGTAGGCCCTGTATATGCATATTAAATCATCATGTTGTAGACCTTAAACTTTACATATGTTACCTGTCAGTAACATCTCAATAAAACTGTGGGGGGGGGGGCAAGGGGGGGGAATGGAATTTATATCTTCAGTTAGGGTTTCTCAGCTTCAGCACAGTTGAAATTTTG